>CAIGQW010027587.1:137844-163082 GCA_903798125.1 Danio choprae
TGTGTGTGTGTGTGTGTGTGTGTGTGTGTGTCTGTGTGTGTGTGTGTTTGTTTGTTACCAGGTGGATCCAGAGACTCCGCTCAGATAAAGGACACAATCCAGAAGACCTGCTTTATCAAGCTGCTCCAGGGATCCCAGCAAACCCACCATGGCTCTTTGTCCTCCTCCAGAACCAAGTAATGCAATGTTTGGCACATTTTCCTAAAAACACACACACACACACACACATATTCATCAACTACAACATAATTTGTTTGTAAGTTCAAGAAGAAATAATCATGAAGACGTTTGACCTGACTGCAGTTTATGCCGATTTTCTCCAGGCTTTGCAGAACATCTTTTCTCCTTTTAGCCACAAACTCCTCCTCGTTCTTATTCAGAGAGTGTGCGATTCGCACCTCACTACACAAACAGACCAACCAGCGCTAAATTTACCATCAACTATTTAATATGTTTATGATTGGAATATAAAGTCTCGGGTTTGTTTTCACTGAATTATTAGTTATTGTGTCTATGAATCTGAGCTGGATTACCTTTCCTGGAAATTGGGTCCGCTCATCTGTAATTAATAAGTCCTCCGTCAACATTAAAAGCCAACATTAAAGGTAAAATCTTCAATGTGTAAGCTGTACCGGGGAAAACCTTCAATCACATACAAGTTGTAAATGTTAGAAAATATACTCACGATTCTTGTGTAATCCTCAGGTTCAGCAACAACAACACAGCAGCCGTTTGTGTCTCGAAATGACCGAATATGATCTTTTATAGGCTGTAGATCATCATCAAGGGGTGGGGTTGCTTTAAAACTGAGCTGTTTCTGCTACTTTACATGATTATGTTTAGATGTTGTATAGTTTTACCTTTATTCCAGACTTTTCATTATGAAAAAATAATAATCCATTATTTCAAAAATGATCATGTTTTCCACCCATAGTAATATACAGCTATAGGGTTGGCAACTATAGTGGCAACTCAGAATCAAATGTCATTTCATTGCTTTAAATAATATAAAATTATATTTTCTAGGAAAGGATTCGAAGAAATCAATAAAATTAATGTTTTATTTCACCTGATTTCCATAGATTAATCTACTAAAATAACAAACTAATACGTATGAACATTTACTTAAAATCTAAAAGATTTATAGTAATTATTAAATATATTGGAAACATTTATGTGAGAAACTGACATCACTTGTGCACTCAAAACTATTAATCTATTAATTAATTAGTCTATTAATCAGTCTGGATTTTATAAAACACAACCAAGAACAGCTTAATTACAGCAACTTAAAAATGTAAATCTATCTTGTGGGCCCGGGGATGAAAAACATCACTGTGCATGTGTTTTTATTGATTTAACTAAGCCTTTTGACACCGTGGATCAAGAGATTTTATTAGATAGACAAAGAAGAGTTGGTTGGTTAGACAATGCAGTCTTGTGGCTTAAATCTTTATTTAAAGGGAATATCTGTGTGTGTAGAAGGGGAAGGTATCAACTCAGATTCAATAGAAGTGTTTACCAGAGTTCCCCAAGGGTCCATTCATTCATTCATTTTCATTTTGGCTTAGTCTCTTTATTAATCTGGGGTCGCCACAGCGGAATGAACCGCCAACTTATCCAGCATATGTTTTACGCAGCGGATGCCCTTCCAGCTGCAACCCATCTCTGGGAAACATCCATACACACCCATTCACACTCATACACCACGGACAATTTAGCTTACCCAATTCACCTTTACCGCATGTCTTTGGACTTGTGGGGGAAACCGGAGCACCCAGAGGAAACCCACGCCAACACGAGGACAAGGGTCCATTGTTATTTACTATTTATGTAAACTGTTTATAATAATAATAAACTTTATTAAACATGAGAAATGGCCTATATAGCTAAACGTTTTAAGAACAGGTTTAAATAAAGAAAAGGTTCAGCCTGTCTGATATCAGAAAGGAGTTTCATAGTTTATGTGCGAAAGAGGAAAAAGGCAGATCTCCTATGGAGCGTAAATGGGTAGGGGGTACCACTAAAAGACCATAATCAGACGATTGTAGATCGTGACCACACATGTAGATGATTAAAATATGAGATAAATATTGAGGAGCAAGACCATCAAGTCTTTGTAGGTCAGCATGAGAATGTTAAAATCAATCTGAAACCTCACATGGAGCCAGTGAAAGTACTCTAAACATGGAGAGATATGCTCTTTTGACTTTACCTTGTTAGTATTCTAGCAGCTACATTTTTAACTGATTAAAGCTTACTTAAGCTAGTGAAAATTCAAGATGACACTTCATTAGCCATCCTGAATTATTAGTCCCCCTGTATTTTTTTCCCCAATTTCTGTTTAATGGAAAGACGTTTTTCAACACATTTCTAAACATAATAGTTTTAATAACTGATTTCTTTTCTCTTAGCCATGATGACAGCACATAATATTAGACTAAATATTCTTCAGGACACTAGTATTCAGCTTAAAGTGACATTTAAAGGCTTCACTAGGGTAATTAGGGTAAAGTTAGGGTAATTAGGCAAGTCATTGTATAACAGTGGTTTGTTCTGTAGGCAATCGGAAACAAATATTGCTTAAGGGGGCGAATAATATTGACCTTAAAATGGTTAAAAAAGTAAATAAATAACAGCTTTTATTCTAGCCAAAATAAAGCAAATAAGACTTTCTCCAAAAGGAAAAATATTATAGGAAATACTGTGAGAAATTCCTGAATCTGTTCTTCACAGGATTCACAGGAGGGTGAATAATTTAATATAACATTCTTATTGCTTTGCTCCTACATGATCAGAGGCTCTGGATTATTTACAGTCAGCAACTGATACTTTCTTTAAGATGTTCAGAAAAAAACACATGTAAACATTGACAGATCGAAGTGCAAAGCTGCTGAGAACTGACACTTTTAGTTAATTTTCACATTCCACTTTCAGCTATGTTCTACACACCCTGTCGTTATCAGAGAACCACACGTGAAGCAGTGAGGAACCACTGATAAGGTGTGTATGTCATAGCTGTGGCTGATAACAGCCTTAGTAAACACCCCATTTACATGTCATATTGGCTTCTTCTTGCCTAGAAAACACTGCAACTGGTGTCTGAAGTGAAAGAAATGAAGGCCGCTAACATGAAAACATACTACCATTTAATAAGAGGATAAGACTGTCATCATGAGCAGAGCTAACATAACGATAAGAACAGCACTAGCATCTGACAGACATTATAAATCAGACAGTCGATAGTTCAGTAGCACAGTATGTAACAACAATGCTTGGTCATAGCTTGGTCGGTTGGCAAAAATTATCAGAGAAAATCAGCTGAAAATATGAGTGGAATAAATATAAATTGGGCCTCACGGTGGCGCAGTAGGTAGCATGATTGCCTCACAACAAGAAGGTCGCTGGTTCGAGCCTCGGCTGGGTCAGTTGGCATTTCTGTGTGGAGTTTCCTCCGGGTGCTCCGGTTTCCCCCACAAGTCCAAACACATGCGCTATAGGGGAATTGGGTAAGCTAAATTGCCCGTAGTGTATGAGTGTAAATGAATGAATGAGTGTGTGTATAATCGTTTCCCAGTGATGGGTTGCAGCTGGAAGGTCATCCGCTGCCTAAAACATATGCTGGATAAGTTAGCGGTTCATTCCGCTGTGGCGACCCCAGATTAATAAAGGGACTAAGCCGAAAAGAAAATGAATGAATGAATAAATATAAATTCTGTGCACCGTGCGCCACACTGCCCTTACTGATTCATGCTGCCTCTTGGCCAGGTCATCATTGTAGATGAGAAATGCTTTCCCATTGACTTACCTGGTTAAAAACAGGTTATTATAATTATAAATGGCCAGGAAAAAGTCATTATTTTCAGAAAAGACTTTATTAATTCATTAATAAGCAGAGTAATACAATATTTTGATAAGCGATCATTGTGATTAAGTTTGCAATGATTATTGTTGATTACATTGTCATTGATTATCTGTGTTGCCTAATGAAATCAAGCATGAAGGTAATGTCAAGTTGTCAGTAACAAAACAGGTTGTGATGTATTTGTTTACGTCAAGTTGTCATAACAAACAATGTATTTAAAATGACTGAGCAAAGACACCTAACAACAATTGTTATAAGCAGGGCTTGACATTAACTCTTTTGATCACCAGCCACTGTGGCTAGTAGATTTCCAACATTACTAGCCACTCGCCATTTTCACTAGCCACAATTTCGTTGTTGGGAAAATATATTTTATATGCATACATTTGACTCTGACATGCTAAAAGGACTTGATTTAGATGTTGTGTTATGGCCACGTGCCTCCTCATTCATTTCACTCTTTGTGTGTGTGTTGTGTGTGAGCTTGCTCAATGGGCATGAGCAAATGGGTTGTGTCGCATTGCAATAAGTTTTTATTCCACATGACTCAAAATGAAGGATTTCAAGAGTTCACACTTAGCTGATGATTGAATGTAAAAGCTTGTTTGGCATGCTGTCCCGGGGTAGAGCCCTGAGCTCATAGATCCTCGAGCCCGGGGCTCCCTCCCGTTTGCGGGGCGAGAGGGGAGTTTGAGCTCAGGTAGGTCTCGAGAACTCCCCCGCTTGTTAATAGTAAATGTAATTATGAATACTTGTGGAGAGAAATGTAGCTGATTGATCGCTCGTCTATGGTGTCGATTTGGTTTTGGTCAATTTACTTATGTTGCATGTTTTTTGGCTTGTGGAAGGAAACCGGAGAACCCGGGGAAAACCCACGCAGACACGGGGAGAACATGCAAACTCCACACAGGAATGCTGCTTGGCCGGGTGAGATTTGAGCCAGTGACATTTGCTGTGAGGCGACGGTGCTAACCACCGGGCCTCCGTGCCGCCCTGACGAGCGTGGGTGGAAGGGGGGATTCTTCGGGACGAAGATAGCTAAGGTGAGATACTTTGGTTATTTATAGCGATTTAGGAATCGTCTGATTGGAGGATTGTGCATTAGCTAAAGCGGGACCAGCTGCAGTCAATCATAAGCACGTGCTCGTCTCGAAATTAGTTTATAAATAAACTTCACTTACCAAATGTATCTCTGACCAGACCAAAAATAAATAAATAATTATTTCTTAGCCACAAATTTTAAGTAATATGTCAAAACAAGCAAAATAAAGCTGTATTCATGCTCTTTTTAATTCAACAAAACCTTTCTTTAAAACAAATAATTGACATTTAAAAAAGAACTACAGTACTGTCATGTATCTAACATCTGCACAGTGATCTGTCCTGGCTAAAGGTCCCAGATCACCAGTTAACTACACATAAATGGGGAGTTCATCTCATATCAAAGCAATGTTATTGTAAAAAAATGATAATTAAACCATAAAGCAGGTGAAAATCATACCGTGTGTGATAATGAAAGGATGATCACGTGCACACGGTTAATGTCAGGCCTGTTAACAATCTGTTCAAAGCATAATTAAAGCGAAAGCAGCAACCACTGCTGCTTACAAAGTGAAGTTTCACAAACTAGTTTCGAGAGGAGCACGTGATATGATTGATCGCAGCCGGTCTCTCATCTGTAATCACTAGTAAGCCAATCAGATTAATACAAACACCCTATAAGTAGCCTGTCAAAAAACTACTGTCTTATCATCGTTTTCCGAAGAAACCCCCCATCCACCCCATCTCCCCCCTTCTTTCCTCCTTTACCAGGGGGAGCTCTCGAGAACTATCTGATCCCATACCGCCTTATATGCTTATTTACCAGGGGGAGCTCTCGAGAACTATCTGATCTCGTACCCCCTTATATGCTTATTTACCAGGCGGGAGCCCTGGGCTCAATTATCTCCGAGCTCAGGGTTCTCTCCCGGGACAGCATGCCAAACCTGCTATTATTATCAAGCAATATCTAAGCGTGAACTCTTGAAAGGATATTTAAAAAAAAAAAAGCAGCTTGTTGAAAGCAGCAGGACTGTGGGTGCACCATCATCCAGTCTATTTCAAAAAGTACCGATCGCACCAGTTGCGTTTCCTCCAGGCATAGTTGCTTCGCGCAAGTAAATGGGAGCGCGCACGCTTTTTAACAGTGATCATCCTCTTATTCGGTATTCACCTGCTTGCGCGAACACAATTAGTTTTGTCAGTCATGCTGCTTCTCGATTCTACGATCACATGTGCATGAATATTGGGCCATCCTTATTGTCGAACGCTGCTTTGGAGAAAACTACAATTTAAAAATGATTTTCAACCAGCCAAAGTGGCTAGTGGGAGTGTGTCTAACCCGCCACAGCTGAAATCTACCCGCGTTTGGCGGGTTGGCGGGTGTTAATGTCAAGCCCTGGTTAGTAAGCATGGATAAAATCTCCTTTACATTCACGTGTCATGTCATGAACGCCCCTTCAAGTAAAGTGTTACCGATCATTTTAATGATAGTCAAGTTTGAAATGTTTCAACAGTAAGTGTAGCTGGGAGATGAATTTGGATTTCAGAAATCAAACATTGAAGACTTGACTGATGTTCAGATCATCATTATTCTGTCATTTTTACCCAATAATGGCTTGGATCTGCTGCATCAGCTTCTCTCTGTTGTTTGAGATGTTTTTTCCAGCGACGTTCATTAGATCTGTGATCTTCTGTGTGCTATAAGCTCCTTGAAAAGTGGTATACGCTTTCCTCCAGTCCTCAAGTTTATCTGCAGAAACAGTGACACAGTTAAACACAGCTGATATATTCCAGTGTTGTTCAGCTAGAGCAGGGGTCACCAAACTTGTTCCTGGAGGGCCGGTGTCCTGCAGATTTTAGCTCCATCCCTAATCAAACACATCTGAACAAGCTAATCAAGGCCTTACTAGGTACACTTGAAACACCCAGGCAGGTGTGTTGAGGCAAGTTGGAGCTAAACCCTGCAGGGACACCGGCCCTCCAGGACCGAGATTGGTGACCCCTGAGCTAGACAATCTTAACTTGCCTCCGCAGTTGACCACATTAAAGAGAGGGATGTGAATCACGGTTGGAGTGTTTCGGCCTTTGAACACATACAAGTCCTTCGGTTTCTTGATATCTTGATCAGGAATGTTGACTTGAGGGAAAGGGATGTTTTGCTTCCTGCACATCTCTGCAGCTCCTCTCACTGTCTGCAGCAGAACATAAACATATATTTACCATTCTCTGAGATTCTGAAACTCGTGAGTAAACCTGTAGAGGATTATTTATGCATATAATACCAGGAAAGGATCGCCTTCACTGAAATCCAGAGAAATGATGAGGTCAGTGTTTCTTTCTTTTCTCAGCACTGAGAGGTAGGGTGAGTTCAGCAACAGTCCAGCATCTTCATAATCTCTGGTATCACTTGTGAGAAGAGCAGGGGGAATTGCTCTATCTGAGGGGTCACAGTGTAAAGTGAGTCTGTTTATTATTCACACTGAATTCCCAGTTAACAGCAGGTCTGTTCTCACCTGTCATGTTGTGGAGAAAGTCATAATTCCTGCCCCAGATCCACAGAGCCATGCATTCACAAATGCGCATCCACATCATAATATCTGAAATTCAAATTCAGTAAATAGTGTTTATTTTTCTTTTTTTTCAGCTAACTATATGGGTCGGTGATGTAAACATTTATTGACATATATGACACCCATTCACACAATTCACCCCCCACCTTTAACCTTAACCCAAACAACTGCCCTACCTTGTGCAGGCTGGCTTATGACACTCATTCCCCCAACTCCTTTAACTCTAACCCAAACGACCTGCCCTATCTTGTCCAAGATGACTCATGACACCCATTCCCCTTGAATCCTTTAACTTTGGGAATCCTAACCCAAAAAATCTTGTCCGGGCTGGCTCGTTACACCCAGACGTGTCACGTCTTGTGAAGTGTAAACATTGGTTTTTATAAAGGTGCAAACCCACATCCGGTGTGCAACTCACCCTTAAGAATCTACCCTGTCTCATCCTAATTTGCTAATTACACCCACTCCCTCTCGTCTCCCCCGCTGGCTTAATTCTAACCCTCTAATCCACAGGTGTCAAACTCAGTTTAGTTCCAACCCTAATTAACACACCTAATCAAACTAATTGAGTCCTTCAAGTATGTTTGAAACCTACAGTTAAGTGTGTTGAAGCAGGGTTGGACCTAAAGTGTTTAGGGTAGCGGCCCTCCAGGAACTGAGTTTGACACCCCTGCTCTATTCCCACAATACACAGTAAAGACAGTTTAACCTACCTACAGGCCACTCAAATCCCAAACTCTGCAAGTATGTGCATACATCCAAAGTGTACTGATTCATATTCAGTCTTGCAGCTCTTTTATCAGGCA
Organism: Danio choprae; assembly: GCA_903798125.1. NCBI lineage: Eukaryota > Metazoa > Chordata > Actinopteri > Cypriniformes > Danionidae > Danio > Danio choprae. Next base: position 146,127 of record CAIGQW010027587.1, read on the forward strand.
CAATCAGTTTTTCCACTTGAAAAATGAATTGACGTTTGCCTCCTGAGAGCTCTGTAGAAGAAGAGAATATAGTTACATGTAGTTTATGCTGATTATCTTATCTTGTAACAGCAAATTTAGCTTAAATTTAAACTAGAGCACCCGGAGGAAACCCACGCCAACACTGGGAGAACATGCAAACTCCACACAGAAATGACCCAGCCGGGACTCGAACTAGCAACCTTCTTGCTGTGAGGCCACAGTTCTAACCACTGAGCCACCGTGCCACCAACCAGATAACAATAATATTTATCCAAAAGTGATTCATTAAATGCTGCAGCACCTTTGATTTTTTCCCACAGAAATTTGGCCATCTCTTGCCCATCCGCTAATGCACTGCCACACAGAGCTGCGGAAAACAATTGACAGTAAGTTAATCAAAAACATGTTTAATGTGCATACATAATGAACCCCTAATTTATTCAACAAAAATGATTATTATAAATGAAATGTGTCTTATAAATCAGTATGATACATACTTTATAAGTTTCTAATTGTACCGTTGGTCATATTTCAGTTTCGACACAATGTTAAATAAGAGTGTATATCAATAATAAAGGAATAGTTCACACTAAAGAGATTTATACACTTTTAGAAACAAATAAAAGTCACTATCCAACCCCATTGTGCAGCATGAAGAGCCAGAATCAAATATAAAACTGCTCCATCTTTGTATGACAACTCTCAACTAAACTCTCCTGTATTTGTTACCTTGCAGGTACAGCATGTCCACTTCAGGCTGAGGTTTGACTTTACTGCCGTTCTCAAACTGGCTGCAGAAGCTGGGAGTGTTCACAAATGCTCCAGTGAGGGAATAGCCAGTTTCACGTGGACTGATCTCGAACCAGGGGTCTGTAGATGCACAACACGGCATTATAACAGCTGATATGAGCACTTTGATACTTTCTTTCTAGTTTACAGACCTCCATCTCCACACTGTTTGCATTGCTTGTCGATCACAGTGAAGATGGGAAAGGGGTCTTTCTTGTGCTGCTCCTGCTGATCACTGAGTGTGTGTTCGTCAATCTATAGAGAACACAGTGTTCAGCATACAGTACACTCAAAATATAACTACTTGCTCAAAAATGAGCTTCAATCAACACAATTGAGGGTTGTTTTTGACAATTTAATTGTTTTATGCAATCCTCTAAATGTTAAAAACAATTAAGTTAACTTAGGGGTGCACTCACACTAGGCCAGGGGTGTCAAACTCATTTTAGCTCAGGGGCCACATGGAGAAAAATCTATTCCCAAGTGGGCCAGACTGGTAACATCATGGTATATATAACTTAAAAACAACAACTTTAGATTTAGTTTTCTTTGTTTTAATACGATCAACATAAATCATAAAGCTGGAGCCTGAGGACAGCACCATCTCACGGCAATTCGTAACGTTTTGATTAGTGGTTAATTCATATGAATTCGTACGATCTCATTCGTACAGTTTAGTAAGATTTGCTTATCCACCAATGACGGTTGGGTTTAGGGGTGTGGTTGGGTTTAGGGGTGTGGTTGGGTGCCACGCCTCCTTTTTTATATCGTACATTTTCATACGACTGAACTCGTACGAATTAGCCACTAAGCTGACCAAATGTGTAATAGTGACGTTTCCTTGTGAGAACAGCTCAGTGTGTTACGGCAGGGCATAGATGTGGTCATTCTGTCTGAGAAGGCTGAGAACTGATGCTGATTCAGACTGATCTGATTCAGATTCTGGACTGGATGAAAATAACAGTCTGCTATTGCGCCATTCAGTGGACACAATTGGAACCGCAGTTTCTTATATTGAAAAACTGCAGCTTTTTTTTATACTTTACAGAATCATCTCGCGGGCCGGGTTAAACCCATTTGTGGGCCTGATCCGGTCCGCGGGCCATACGTTTGACACCCCTGCACTAGGCTATCCGAACTATGCCCAGGCGCGTTTCCCGGTTCGTTTGACAAGTGTGAGGGCTCTAAATCATGCCCAGGCACGGTTCAGTTGGCCGGCCCTGGCCCGGTTGAAAGAGGTGTGCCAGAGCGCGGTTCGGTTATACTTTGGCTCGTATGCTTGTAGTGAGTGCAAAGCACGCCTGAGCCTGAAACTGAAGACGCGACGTCACTTTTAATGGACTGATTCATATGGATTTATTAATCATTCCTACTGTTCAATGAACACGAACTGTCATAGTTCATTAAAGACACAAACCCCTCACTGCACATCAGCTGCACCTTCAGCAAACCTCCTAATACCTGCAGCACCAGGACTTTTATAAGCGTCAAAAGTGGTGGATCTGTTCAGCAAAATATTTGACTGTGTGTCACTGCATCCCAAACCACTAAAATAACACAAAAGGATATAACTGCAGCAATGTCCACTGTGCTGAGCGAGAGCTTCTCTCTGTTAAACTGAACAGTGCATCATCAATGACGGAAGTGTGCTCCGGCTCGGAAGGTGAAATGCAGTGTGAGTGCAGGCTGAGGGGGAGAGGGGAGGGGGGACAAGCGCGCTTCGGCACGGTTCAAGGCAACTGTACCTAGTGTGAGTTCAACCTTAATCGATTTGTGTTGGGACAACATGAACAATTGTGTGGAACTCAGCATTTTTTTACAAAATAAGTAAATAAGTAAATAAGTACTCCCCCACCGTTTACTCTTTCTCACTAATTCATTCATTTTCTTTTCAGTTTAGTCCCTTTATTAATCTGGGGTCGCCACAGCGGAATGAACCGCCAACTTATCCAGCAAATGTTCTATGCAGCGGGTGCTCTTCCAGCTGCAACCCATTCCTGGGAAACATGCACACACACTCATTCACACACATACACTACGGACAATTTAGCTTACCCAATTCCCCTATAGCGCATGTGTTTGGACTTGTGGGGGAAACCGGAGCACCCGGAACACAGAAATGCCAACTGACCAAGTCGAGGCTCGAACCAGCAACCTTCTTGCTGTGAGGCGATCGTGCTACCCACTGCGCCACTGTGAGGCCCAATATCAAGTTATATAAAATAATAATAATTCTAATAATACTACTAATAATAATAATAATAATACTAATAATAATAATAATAATACTAATAATAATAATAATAATACTAATAATAATACTAATAATAATAATAATAATAATAATAGTAATAATAATAATACGTGTGTTTTTGATGTTTTGATGTTACTTTTCCAACACAAACATAAGTGCAACTCTGGACAGCTGGTGGCGCTAGAGGGTTTGAGTAAGAAACTCCAAATGTGCTGTGGTAATTGTTGAGCTCGTCCTCAATCTGTGTGCAAAATTTCACAACTCTTTACCAAAGGATTCTTTTTGCTTCCATTGACTTACATGATGATACACATTCATCCACTTCTCCTGTCACTGCAGATGCACGCTCGCTCTCATTTCATTCAACTGTGCCTCAGTTTATGTACTTCTAATGAAACTGGATGACTTTAGTATTGAAAATGTTTTGCACAGATAACATGAGTATACTACAGGGCTGTTTGATTCTGGTTGGCTGATCAATATTCTCAGGGTGTGTTTCCACCATGTTTGTTTTTGTGAGAAGTGGGTACATTACATAGGTTTCCATTCATTTTATACTGTCCAGAGCGTATATAGTATTGGCCTAACCCCACCCTACCCCTAAACCCACCATCACAGGAGACTGTGTACAGCTTTACTCTCTGAATAAACTCATTCTGTGTGCTTTATAAGCTTCTGGAGAAATGAGGACGTCAGCAATGTCCTCATATTTCACCTCCTTTTTGTAATACCTGTGTCATACCTATGTCATTATACAGATTTGTGTCTTGACATGTCACAAAAACACGTACACACACACACACACACACACACACAAATGTACTTTAAGTGTGCTTTCAGCTAAGGCAGGAACATGATCTTTAGTAGTAGTAGTGAGGTAAAACTGCTGCTGTCCTCAGATGAACTTAGTTTCGCTATTAGTAGAGACACTCCTGCCAAACACAGTCACTCCTACACTCTTCATTCCTCTGCCTTTCTTTCGGGTCTGGAATAACTGCATTACAGTTTTTCTTCATTGCTTTGTCTTATTAAAGAAACAGCAGAACACACCACTGTTATACAATAACTTGCCTAATTAACCTAGTTAAGCCTTTAAATGTCCCTTTTAGCCCAATACTAGTATCTTGAAAATTATTAAGAAGTACAACATTGAAGGAAGTCACTGACCTCTTTCACATATGTTGTGACGGCCAGCACTGCCCAGACGTCAGTCAAGCTGAAGTAGTCTTTCTCACTGTAATATTTCCTCATTTTGGCATGTGCATCTGACCAGCTGACTGCAGGACCACTGATTCTGCTGAAGATTTTGTCTTTGACAGTCTGTAGTTTAGTGGACCAGTCTGGTTCCTGATATAAGGAGGCCATGCACCTTCAGAAGAACAACACACTGCTCTCATTTCTGACACGCAACACAATTCAATCTTTATCTGTGTGTGTGTGTGTGTGTGTGTGTGTGTGTGTGTGTGTGTGTGTGTGTGTGTGTGTGTGTGTGTGTGTGTGTGTGTGTGTGTGTGTGTGTGTGTGTGTGTGTGTGTGTGTGTGTGTTTGTTACCAGGTGGATCCAGAGACTCCGCTCAGATAAAGCACACAGTCCAGAAGACCTGCTTTATCAAGCTGCTCCAGGGATCCCAGCAAACCCACCATGGCTCTTTGTCCTCCTCCAGAACCCAGTAATGCAATGTTTGGCACTTTATCCTGAACACACACACATATTTTCATTAACTACAACATCATTTTTAGCCATTTCAAGAAGCAATGTTCATGAAATGTAAGACGTTTGACCTGACGGCAGCGTATCCCGAGTCTCGCCAGGCTTTGCAGAACATCTTTTCTCCTTTTAACCACAAACTCCTCCTCGTTCCTGTTCAGAGAGCGTGCGATTCGCACTTCACTACACAAACAGACCAAACAGGACTGAGTTCAACATCATAGGCTGATATTCAATATATTTAGGAGATTAATATGAAGTCTCAAGTTTGTTTTGAGCAGTTTTCCAGTAGTTTCCCATATATAAATATGATAATGTCAATATATGAAGTTCATATTTGTGTATCACACACACAGACACACACACACACACACACACGCGCACACACACACACACACACACACACACACACACACACACACACACACATATGTATAATGTACGTCATTTATAAAACATATATTTTGAAATGTTGAACAAATGTCTGTTTATATAAATATTTTCCCAACTATAGGATTACAAATTACAAATATGTACATATATGTTCAAATATATTAGCTGTAGTTTTAGATACGTGTTCATTTATGGCCATATATGAACATACATTATATATATATTGTATATATAATTGTATATATCTTTTTTTCTACTACTGTTACTACAATGACTACTACTACCACAACTACTACTGTACTACTACAACAGTCATTACTACTACCACTACTACTACAATGACCACTACTACTTTAACGACTATTGCAATTATCATTACTATTGCAAAGACCTCTACTGTAATATTGCAACAACTAGTACGGCTACAACAACAACAACTACTACAACAACTACAACTATTACTACTACTACAACAACAACCTAAATAGTGACACTGGTAGAAATACTAATAATAATAATGGGGAGATAACAGGGAAAGGACAAGTCAAAATAGTAATAATAATAATAACCAAAATAGAAGTAATAATATTAATGATAATATTGAGGAGGTGAGGGGAGGTTGGGAGACCAGAAAGAGGACTAATAATAATAATAATATATAATATTTTAACATATATGTACATATTTGTAATTCCAATGGTTGAAGGAAAATCTATATGTAAATGGCCCTTTTTGCAATATATTGAAATATATATGTGAAATACAAATATGAACTTGTTTGTCAAATATGTGCCTTGCATATATACTGCCATATATCAGATTTCTATACGGATTGTTATTATGTGTATGAATTTAAGCTGGCTTACCTTTCCCGGAGTCTGGATGCACTCATATTTGATTATTAATCCGTCTGTCAACATTAAAAGCCATCATTAAAATATACATTTATGTGATAAGGGTGAAAGTCTTTAGGTCGTACTCTTACTGCTTTAAGTGTTTTAAAAATATACTCACGATTCTTGTCAAATGCTGAGCATCAGCAAGGACAGCACAGCAGCCGTTTGTGTCCAGAACTGACCGAAGATTCACTCTTATAGGTCATCCTGAGGGGTGGAGGAAATCCTGGAGCAGAAACCATGTGGTTTCTCGTAAATGGGGGGATTGGGAGGAAGACTGAAACTCTGAAATTAAGATAACATTAAAACTAGGAACCTGTTACTTTATATGATTTATTTCATATTTGTTGATTTACATTTGATCCATCAACACATGATGAAGTAAAGATATTGGGCTGTCATAGTGGCAGCTAAAAACGTACAATAATAATGTGATCACTTGAAATCACATATAACATTTAGTAAGAAAATCACTTGCTTTCCAGGGCATGATTATCATTTTAATTCAATGTCCTGAAATAACAAATGTAAACTGAATTAAATAAGATTACTTGGGCTAAAATAAAACAGAAAGAAATGGACCGTTTGATGGAGAGACACTGGTAATAACCTAAACTTATAGGACATCACATCACATGGAAACCCGGTACATTCGGAGATTTAGGTAACACTTTAGCTTAGGTCACAACTCATGCTATTAACAAACCATTAACTAACTCTACTAGCATAATAAAGGACTACTTAGCTGGTAGGATTAGGGATGCAGAATAATGATCTAATGAACACTTAATATCTTAATAATAGGTAATAATTCAATTCATCTTTATTTCTCTAGCGCTTTTACAATGTAGATTGTGTCACAGCAGCTGAACACAGAAGTTCTAGTAAACTGCATCAGTCCAGTTTTCAGAGTTGAAGTTCAGTTTAGTTCAGTTCAGTGTGGTTTAATGTTCACTGCTGAAAGTCCAAACACTAAAGAGCAAATCCACCGAAGCGCAGCTCCACAAGTCCCAAAGCCGGCCAGTGGCGACAGTGGAGGAACAAACTTCACCAATTGACCAAAGTGAAGGGAAAAAAACCTTGAGAGAAACCAGGCTCAGTTGGGCACGACCATTTCTCTTCTGGTCAAGCTTCCTGCGCAGAGCTGCAGTCTAGGCGCTGGAGGCTGGAGAACGCTGGACGTCCATCGTGGAGAAGCTGCAGGTGTGAGTGGGTCACCGGCGGGTGTTCAGGCTGGCCCACAGGATCAATGCGAAGACTCGTCTATCACTGGGGTCTTACAGGAATCAGTCTCATGCTCTCCACTCCTCCATGACCACCACAGCAGCTGCTCAGGATATGGCCTGGTCCAGGATTATGGACACCTTGGCATCATCTCATCACAGAAGTATGTCCCAGGAGGTATGTTTTTTTGCAGTTTTTGTTTTCTTGAATCCACCAGAGGGCGCTGTGTACGCTTTTTCAGATCTCAAATTTCTCTTGTGAGTGCCATTCGCGCCTGCTGTTCTTGCTTAAATCCACCAGAGCCTGCTGTCGACTGACTGACTGACTGACTGACCGACCGATATCCTCACCCACCCCTAAACCCAACCAATAGTGTTTTCAAAAGCAATCCAGAAAAAGAAAAGCCGCCTGATTTTACCACATTTTCAAATCGAACCACGTTCTCACCCTGTTATTTACTTGTTTATTTTATTTTTTGCCTTTTGTTTTTGTTTTATCTGCTTTATGGAAATGTTCTTCACCGGACTCAAACCCCGTCGTCGTGGTCAAGACATAGCACATGTGTTTGGACAGTGGGGAAAACCGGAGCACCCGGAGGAATCCCACGCCAACACGGGGAGAACATGCAAACTCCACACAGAAACGCCAACTGACCCAGCCGGGACTCGAACCAGCGACCTTCTTGCTGTGAGGCGACAGTGCTAACCACTGAGCCACCGTGCCGCCCCGCCATTAAATGTGTTAAACATTTAAAATTCTCTTTTTGGGCTCAATGTTCAGCAACACTTACATGTACCAATGTGATTATTTTCCATAAATGTAAACTTTTTACACACTACACCTTCATTAGATGAAAGGGTCTGCTAATAAATAAATGTACATGTCTTGTTTAGTCTGGGGAATGTGCTCGTATAATATCACATGTTTGCTAATGTTCTGTCCCTCTGCAGTTTCACTTCCCACTGGACATGTCTAATGCAGTGTACCTGACCAATAAAGAGGAAGGTCAACAGGGATAATAGACCAGAATTGAGAAATACATTGATGAAGAAATACATTGCCTCACAGCAAGAAGGTCACTGGGTTGAGCCTCGGCTTGTTCATTTGGCGTTTTCAACCCAGGCTCATTCTGAAAACGTACCTGTGGACACATTTCTGGAGACCGCGAAATACATCCCGGGAGGTACGTTTTTTGCAGTTTTTGTTTTCTCGAATCCACCAGAGGGCGCTGTGTACGCTTTTTCAGATTTCAAATTTCTCTGGCAAGTGCCATTTGCACCTGCTGTTCTCACGTTTACCCACCAGAGGCCGCTGTCGACCGACTGAACGTCTGACTGACCAATCGACTGACCCACCCTCCTCCTTCCCTAAACCCAAGCAACAATTTTCAAAAGCAATCCAGGAAAAAGAAAAATGTTTTCAGATTTTACCACATTCTCACCCTGTTATTTACTTGTTTATTTTATTTTTTGGCTTCTGTTTGTGTCTGCTTTCTGGAACCGTTCTTCACCGTACTCAAACTCCGTCGTCGTAGTCAACTCCTCTCTGCGTCTCAAGTCCGCCAACATACATGTCAAGCTACTGGACAAACTGGTTACAGCGGGAAAGCCGTCCATACGGAGGTAAGCGGTCAGCTGGTAAACGCGAAAAGGAATGGCGTCATACCGCCCCGTAGCGTTCCTTTAAAAAATGACATGTCTTTGGACTTGTGGGGGAAACCGGAGCACCTGGAGGAATCCCACGACAACACGGCTGAGAACATGCAAACTCCACACAGAAACGCCAACTGACCCACCCGAGGCTCGAACCAGCGACCTTCTTGCTGTGAGGCGAACGTGCTACCCACTGCGCCACCGTGAGGCCCTACATACTATATTTTGTACTATATATACTATATACTATATACTACTATATTTACACTACATATTTTGTAATGGAGCCTTTTCACATTTGTGTGTTTCTCAGCAGCAGAAGTGCTCATAGTTGGTAAACTCAGAGCGCAGTGAATGGGAGAGTACAACAAATCATTAGTTTACAATCCTATTTACTGAAATAATGACAGAAAACCTCCAAGGATGGTGTTATCAAGACTTTCAGAAGAGGAAAACAATAGTGTGAGACTGATAACAGCAGCCAGAGGAGAGAATAATGTCAGATTTACTGTCCTGCCCCCATACACACTGCATTACACACACCTCACACAAGCGGGAATTCGCTTATTGTAATCTGATGCAGAGGATATAATACATACATAAATACATATAAATGTACACACATTTCAAAACAATTGAAATATTATGATTTAAGATGCTGATAACCGTTAAATGCACCATAACAGTCTTGTTAAAAGGGTCCATTATATTATTTTTGTTTTTATGTATAGTCATAAACACACTTGTTTGTGGAGCAAGTAGTTTCCCATAGGCAGCTGAATCGGAACACTGGGAGCGCACTTCCAGAATAAGGTCAATAGTAAACATAGAAGAGGCTTTAATATTCATTCATTTCCTTCGGCTTAGTCTCTGATTTATCAGGGGTCGCCACAGCGGAATGAACCACCAACTATTTCAGCATATGTTTTACACAGCGGATGCCCTTCCAGCCACATCCCAACACTGGGAAAACCCATACACACACACACACTCATACACTACGGCCAATTTAGTTAATCAGTTCCCCTATAGCGCATGTGTTTGGACTGTGGGGGAAACCGGAGCACCCGGAGGAAACCCACGCCAACACGTGGAGAACAAACTCCACACAGAAACACCAACTGACCCAGCCGAGGCTCGAACCAACGACCTTCTTGCTGTGAGGCCACAGTGCTAAGGCTTTAATATGTTGTGTGTTTTATTGGTCTGCACAGAAAAGCCTAAAATGTGCTTCGTCTGATAAAACAGCATTGCTTCTTCTTCTCCATTCGTCTCTCATCAGTAAATGCTTCATTGTTTCTCTCATTTCTCTTCTTTTAGCCTTACTCTGCTTTATATTACCATGATAATATTATCATCATCAACATTATTTTAGCAGGAGTAACATAGGATAATGAAGACCACAACTCCCATGATTCCCCACTCAGTCACAGCGTCATCAAAATACACCTTTGTTTGTTGTGAATAAGCGCCCTCTAGTGGAGAAAATGACATACTGTGCCTTTAACCATTAATTCAGCTAAAAGTCCTTTCTCAGTTCATGATTATTTCAGATGATGATGAGTTGTGCAATATTTTGATGTAATAAACACTGCAAAAATGCTTTTCTTACTAGTTTTGGTCTTGCTTCTAGTCCAAATATCTAAAAATGTTTAAACCAAGAAACATTTTCATTCATTCATTCATTTTCTTTTCAGCTTAGTCCCTTTATTAATCTGGGGTCGCCACAGCGGAATGAACCGCCAACTTATCCAGCATATGTTTTACGCAGAGGATGCCCTTCCAGCTGCAACCCATCACTAGGAAACATCCACACATACCCATTCACACTCGTACAGTATGGACAATTTAGCTTACCCAATTCACCTATACCGCATGTCTCTGGACTGTGGGGGAAACCGGAGCACCCGGAGGAAACCCACGCCAACACGGGGAGAACATGCAAACTCCACACAGAAACGCCAACTGACCCAGCCGAGGCTCGAACCAGCGACCTTCTTGCTGTGAGGCGATCGTGCTACCCACTCCGCCACTGTGCAGCCCAGAAGCATTTTCTAGACTAGTAAAAAACAGAGTCTTGTTTTCAGAAATATGTTAAAGTTAAGTGAGTTTGTTCTTAAAACAAGCAAAATAATCTGCCAATGGGGTAAGCAGAATATTCTTGTTTCAAAGCAAAAACCAGATTATTTAGTTTACCCCATTGGCAGATTATTTCCTCAAAACAAGACAAAAACTCTTAAAGGTGCTGTATGTAAGTGTTTGACTCTTCTAAAGCATAAAAACACCATAATATGTGTGCAGATATGTCAGAAACATGCTGAGTGAACATTCATGTTTATCTGAAACACAATGCTGAAGTCAGATATTCTGCTTTGAGTGTGCGTTACGTGCCGGAATGTCTGTCTTTGTTTTGGTCCCTTTAACCCGCCCACTGCCACTTTAGCCAATTATATTTCAGCACCCGGGTTACTTTGATGGAAAATGGCGTAATTCATTCATTCATTCATTCATGAAGGCTCTCAAAGCATGTGTCCGTGACCGAAATGCGACCTCCGGTGGACAGTAGCAGACTCCGAAATGAGACGCAGATTCAGAGTTCCACATGAGGTTATTAATTAGCAAATAATATAAATATTAGGAGCGCAAACATTAGGTGAGCAGGTTACATTGTAACCCCGTGTCCTAACAACACACTACATGAGGAGATTTGCAGTGATGAGCTGTTTGCAGCAGACGAAACACCACAGAAATGTAAATACAGCCATTCAGAAGCACAGAAGATGCACTCACTCAACAAATGGTGGTTTATAATCTAATTAATACATATTAAAGCTCTTTAACATTATTAAATGTAGATGCTGAATCACTGATATGTGTTGGTTTGCACTGAGTCTCAGTTCTGAAGTTCAGTTTCAGATGGTTTATTTTATTCTCCAGATCTGAGCTGAACTATCTGCTGCTGCTTTCAGTAGTACGGCAGTAAATGTGATGTAAAATGGCATTCAGACTCACATTATTAGCATTTAGCACTGAATAAAGCACATGAGGTGTACCTGAGCTGATCATTGTCAGTTTTCTGTGGGCTGTTAGAAATAGCTGTTTCTAATATATCAACTCGAGGTGTTGGTTAGGACAGAAACTGCTTTTAATATGGAGAATATTCCTGCTATCGCGTGCCGCTGCTTTTAGTTAACACGACTTAAATACGCCTTTAGGCTTGACAGTCAGACACACTTCTGTTGATGTCGTCAATCTGGCAACCTGCACTTGTGTTTGTTTTGATCCAGGAATGCAATACCTAGTTCAAGCACTGGGTGTCGCTAGACCCAATTTACTGTTGCACATGCCCCCAGTAAAAATCTCCAGTGCCCCAGCAAATGCTGTGTATTTATCAAGAGTGGCAATCCCAAAATAAAGACTATATTCTCAATGTGCAACAGAACCAACGCTGGTGAAAGCAATGCTGTTTAATCAAAAAGCAAACTGACGCATCTCTGCACGTGCGCAGAAAACCATACCCGCGGGCCTCACACACCGCTCCTGCTGGACCCTGACTCGCTGCTCTTCTCACGGAGTCTCGGTTGTTAACATGGATGCCGAAAAAAGTACTTGCTGCTCACGCACCACTCATGTTGGTGTGGGTTTCCTCCGGGTGCTCCGGTTTCCCCCACAGTCCAAACACATGCGCTATAGGGGAATTGGGTATGAATGTGTGTGAATGAGAGTGTATGAGTGTTTCCCAATGATGGGTTGCAGCTGAAAGGGCATCCAATGTGTAAAACATATGCTGGATAAATTGGCGGTTCATTCCGCTGTGGCGACCCCAGATTAATAAAGGGACTAAGCCGAAAAGAAAATGAATGAATGAATGAATGAATACTATAGCATATATAGTTATAGTGATAAGCTATAATAAATACTGTAGGTAATTTTACTGCAGTGAATACTGTAGTATATATTATTTTTAATACAGTAAATTGGGGCGTATGGTAGTATAATTTATATAGTTGTATAAAATTTAGTACAGTGTTGGGTAATTATATATATTACTATATTTGTATTAACAGCAACTATAGAGTTATTACAACAGATAAATCCAAGTAATTTACTTTAATATGGTTAAAAACACTATATTATTCACTAGAAATTGCTATTATTTGTTTATTAATATTTTATTTTGTGTAGAACAGAAAAACAAACCTCATAAGGGTTTTTAATGTTTATTTATGGGTGGTCTGGCTCTTTAAATCAACACTGGGGGATTTCTTTTTGAGTTTGTCGACCTCTTGTGGTCATGAGATGTAGCGTCATCTTTTCTGCTTCGCGTTTTGCGTTTTGTCCCTCGTGCTCTGCCGTCGCGCGTCGGTGTGGCGTCTGTATCGCAGCAGAAACACGTGTGTGAGAGAGAGTGTGTGTGTGAGTGTGTTTGTTTTCTTTTCATCATGGAGTTTGAAGGTTGCAGCGGTTTTAGGCAGAGACTCGTGTTGTCCACATTAAGCGGAAAACCAGTGAAGATACGAAACATCAGATCCAAAGACGACAATCCCGGACTGAGAGGTGCGTCACACACACACACACACACACACACACACACACACACACACACACACACACACACACACACACTCTCTCTCTCTGTCAACAATACATAACACTCATCTGTTCATTATATATATATATATATCAAGATCTAGAACACACTGTCGAGTTCCTCTAAGATGGTCAAATTCATGTTTATTACATATTTAATAAAATTTTAATTCCTTCAGTCCAAAAAGTCTGCAGTTCAGTTTATTTATGTCTAATATTAGTAATAATGTTCATTTAAATGATCTGTAGTTATTCTGCACTGATCAATTTGCGGGGCAAACATCGCATCCAAAATAAAAGTTAGTTTTGACATGTTTAAAGTGTGTGTGCTGTGTGTATTGTGTTGTTATTATGTATATATAAATACACACACACATGCATATCATTATTTATATTTAGATATAAACATGTATTTGTGTTTATTGTTTATTAAACAGTTGTTTTGTATAATTTTCCTTTTTTGTATGTGTGTGTATTGCGTATACATAATACATATTCAAGTCAATTCATCTTTATTTCTCTAGTGCAGGGGTGTCAAACTCATTTTAGCTCAGGGGTCACATAGAGGAATCAAGTGGGCCAGACTGGTAACATCATGGTATATATAACTTAAAAACAACAACTTCAGATTGTTTTCTTTGTTTTAATACGATCAACATAAATCATAAAGCTGGAGCCTGAGGACAACACCATCTCACGGCAACTCGATCTCATTCGTACAGTTTGCTTATCCACCAATGATGGTTGGGTTTAGGGGTGTGGTTGGGTGCCACGCCTCCTTATTTATATTGTACAATTTTGTGTGAATTAGCCACTAAATATTCATTTTCATTTCAGCTTAGTCCCTTTATTAATCTGGGGTCGCCACAGCGGAATGAACCGACAACTTATCCAGCATATGTTTTACGCAGCGGATGCCCTTCCAGCTGCAACCCATCACTGGGAAACATCCACACACTCTCATTCACACTCATACACTACGGACAATTTAGCTTACCCAATTCACCTATACCGCATGTGTTTGGACTTGTGGGGGAAACCGGAGCACCCGGAGGAAACCCACGCCAACACGAGGAGAACATGCAAACTCCACACAGAAATGCCAACTAACCCAGCCAAGGCTCAAACCAGCAACCTTCTTGCTGTAAGGTGAACATGCTACCCACTGCACCACTGTGAGGCCCCGCCACTAAACATACAAAACATAAAATAGTGACGTTTCCTTGTGAGAACAGCTCAGTGTGTTACGGCAGGGCATAGATGTGGTCATTCTGTCTGAGAAGGCTGAGAACTGATGCTGATTCAGGCTTCTGGATCGGATGAAATGAACAGTTTGCTATTGGAACAGCAGTTTCTTATATTGAAAAATTGCAGCTCATTTTTATAATTTACAGAATCATCTCGCGGGCCGGATTAAACCCGTTTGCGGGCCTGATCCAGCCTGCGGGCCGTGGATCAATGCTGAGACTCGTCTGTCACTGGGGTCTTACAGGAATCAGTCTCATGCTCTCCACTCCTCCATGACCACCACAGCAGCTGCTCAGGATACGGCCTGGTCCAGGATTATGATAACCTCGGGATAATGAAAAACAGACTAACATAAGCGCAGATACTGTTATTTAATTCAATTCAATTCAAGTGTATTTATACAGCGCTTTTTACAATGTAGGTTGTGTCAAAGCAGCTTAACATGTTCTAGTAAAGTCCAGATTTCAGAGTTTAGTTCAGTTCAGTTCAGTGTGGTTTAAGTTTCACTGCTGAAAGTTCAAACACTGAAGAGCAAATCCACCGAAGCGCAGCTCCACAAGTCCCGATCCGAGCAGGCCAGTGGCAACAGTGGAGGAAAAAAACTCGAGAGAAACCAGGCTCTGTTTTCATCATAAATATACATTCATGATGTATATATAATGCACACACATATATTATGTCTAAACAAACTTTTATTTTGGATGCAGTTAATTGCGAAATTAATTTAATATTTTATTATCTATGTCTTTGATTTTTACATTTACCTTTATCTATATATATATATATTTTTTATTAACACCTATTCAATATTTTTGTCTTCTGTATGTATTATCCAGTTCATCTGCAATCTATTTACGTCAATGTTGTGTGTTTATTTGTCTTGATTTCTAAATGTAAATAATTTTCTTTCATCTAAACGTACTCTTAAATAGTATTTACATTATTTTAATTAATGAGCCTCCGTTTAATTTATTTTCATTAAATAAGGAAATGTATCTACACAGCTTGAGACTTTGAAAGAATCATACAACTTTAAGTTAGTTTTAGTTTAGTTTTTAGTTTTAATTAATCTAATTTAACTATTTGAGTTTTTTAAATACTTTGTATTATTAAATGCTGTTGATGTCTTTTGTATTGTTATGAATCTCTGTAATATATTAACGCATTATTTATAAACTATATACAAATTAGATGTTTTGCCATGAAATAGCATTGAAGCTGATCTGTAAATAAGCTGTAAACACTTTCTCAAAGCTTGAATGTAACTCGTCCCATCAAATTAAATGTTTTTACATTTTTATACAGTTTCCAAAGTCTGTTTATGCTCTGGTGTCAAAAACAAAACCAATTAAAGCTGCAAGCAGCGATGAAAGGGACCTCGCACCCGGGCTCACCGCCGCCCGGTGACCTCAGGATGACAGAGAACAGCGGACAATAATAATTTAAGCCGATATATATTAAAATACCTGAGAAAATCACAGATTTATGCCAAACTTCCTTCTGTCAGCAGGTGGCGCTAAGACTGAGACTCAATATAGGCACGTAGATGTCTTCAGGAGAGGAATCTCATTGAACCTGTGCATTTTCAGATCAGATGTTGTTTGGTTGAGTTATAAGTGTTTCCTCCTCCATGGCGAAGCATTGCACTTTCTCAGTCCGCCATGGACACGCCCCTCGCCGAAAACTCTAGATCTTCACAATTTAACACCACAAAGGCCTTTGGACTAAACTAACGGAACATGCTCGCTCCCTAAAAATGAACAGAAATATAACTCAATTTATTTCAGAAGGACAAAATCCTGCAACTAAAGCTCAACAAATCAGAATGAAAAACTCTGTAGGCTTTTTAAAGACTCACTAAATTGGTAAACAACCATTTTTACAACTTATTATAAACATTACCCAACAATAACTTGTAAATAAACCATAAAAGAATGACAAATGAATAATATTTGACCAAAACGGTATGTTATACGACTGATGCTGAAGTGTAATCATATTGTGTAGTTTGTGACTGAGCTCACAGGGTGTGTTTTTGTCAGATTTTGAGGCGAGCTTCATCAGGATGCTGGATAAGCTGACCAACGGCACCAGGATAGAAATCAACCAAACTGGTGAGTCTCACAGCACATTATACTGCTGGAGGGAATGATTGATTATTGATTGATTTGATAGATTGGG
>CAIGQW010027728.1:0-13209 GCA_903798125.1 Danio choprae
GTTTTACACAGACAGATCGTATTGTATTCGCTGCCCTTTAATTAAGTTACTGGCATTGTTGGCATGGTGCCTTTTTCCCCCCTGGGGAAATCGACATGAGAAAAGGAGGCAATTAGAATTAATTAAGTACCTGCTCAGTTTTCTGTGGACCACATTGAAATGAAAGGTAAACTAGTTTGTTCTTCAGCATACAGAGGCACTGTGTGGCATGAAAAGTGACACATTTGCTTTGATTGTGTGCAGGAAAGAACTGTAACGATCCGTCGGCAGACAATCGGAGGGTTTGGTTTGAGCATCAAGGTGATTGTGCGCTTTCTTTTAGCCGTCACTCAACTCTCTCACATTTCTGCAAGGCTTTGAATGTCTTTGCGTTATTATTTTTTCATAGGGTGGCGCCGAACACAAGATCCCTGTTGTGATATCCAAAATATCAAAAGAACAGAAGGGTAAGCGCTTTATTTACTCTTTCGTCTCTTGTAGGCAAAAGCAAGTTGTTTATTTGTTCATTCTTTTGTTCCTTCTTGCGTTCGCAGCTGAACTTTCCGGACTTCTGTTTATTGGAGATGGAATTCTCCAGGTATGAACGAAACGCATGAATGTGGTCATATAAATAAGAGAAATTTCAATGTCTACGGGATAGTTCACTCTAAAATGAAAATCATTTACTCAGCCTTTACTTGTTTATAACCTTTACGAGCTTCGTTCTTCTGTTGGACACAAAAGAAGATGTTTTGAAAAATGTCGGTAACCTGTAACTATTGACTTCCATTCTGTTTCCTACTATGAAAGTCGATGGTTACAGGTTTTCAGCTTTCTTCAGAATATAGACTTTAGGGTTCATCAGAAGAAAGAAACTCAGAAAGGTTTGGGACCACTTGAGGGTGAGTAAATAGAGGGTAAATGTTGATTTTTGGGTGACACCCAGCTTTCTGTTCGCTCAGAAAATGATCAGAAGTTTAGACTGACAAGTCTTTGAAACACATGCAAATGTTATGTTTGACATTGCTGGAGTATCTGAGGCAGAAACTGTAAAGGCTTCGCCCTCTTCTGAATAGGGGCGGGGAGCAACTTCTTTTTTGCATTTAAAGAGACACACACTAAATAATAGCTTGTTTTTGTTTCCAGCCAAAAAGGGATATATATATATTACAGCACTGATCTGTGAGGTGTTTTAAGCTAAACTATTTCACAGACACGTTCTGAACCCCCCCCCACCCACACCCACACACACACACATTTGCATAATGTGACCCTTTTAAAAGTCCCACAATATCTTAATGTTATTCAGTCAGCAGTTGTTTAGGGATCATTTTCAGTATTTGATGAAAAGTGGAGCTGACATTTTATGGCCGTGTTTCTGCAATTATATATTCATTCTGAATTATGTATGTATTTTTATAAGCATGAAGGTCATGCGTTAGATGTGGGAATTCTTCTTATTGGCCTCAGTATTCGCATAACCACTATTAGGAAATGCCTGCAGTGAATCTCATTTAAAGTAGACTATCCTTAATACTACTTCATTATCTGTTAGATTTTATATTAAGCTCAAACTCATTGCAACAAGCAGTTAAATCAGTCAAAAGTGATTGTATAGGCATTTATAATATTACAAAAGGAATTGTGCTCTTTTGAGTTTTCTATTAATAATATAACCCTGAAAATGCATTGAGCAAGTTTAATTTGATCATTAATATGATTTGTGAAGGATCACTCCAAACACTGGAGCCATGATGCTGAAAATGTAGGATTTCATCATAGAAATAAATGGCATTTGAAATGATATTAAAATTTAAAATAGTTCATTAGAATTGTAATATTATTGTAATATTGTAGTGTGCATTGTATGTTTTTAAACCATTTTTTTTTTTTTTACTTCAGTATGCATTTATCAGGATTGATTCATAACTCTCTCATATTACTCTTTGTCTTCAGATAAACGGCATTAACGTGAGGAGTTATCGTCATGAGGAAGTGGTATGTTTCATCTTTTTTGGGGTAGTAATTCATTTCAGTGTCTTTTGAAGCTGGTTTGAGTTCTGTACTGCATTCAGTCTTTAATCTGAAGTGTGATTCAATATTTTGGCTCCGCCCCTAAAGTTTTGGCTCATTATAATATAATGTAATGAGTTATTAAGGCTCCGGGTGCTCCGGTTTCCCCCACAATTCCAAAGACATGCGGTATAGGTGAATTGGGAAAGCTAAATTGTCTGTAGTGTATGTGTGTGAATGAGTGTGTATGGATGTTTCCCAGTGATGGGTTGCAGCTGGAAGGGCATCCGCTGCGCAAAACATGTGCTGGATAAGTTGTGGAAGATGCAATTGAGGCATTTGTATTTTATTAATGTCTACCCCCACTCCAACCCTAAACCCAACCTTCACAGTAATGTAAAAACTGTAATTATACCGAGTAATATTCATATTATCAATTAAATTACACATTAAATTGTATTTTATTAACATCTACCCCAAACCTAAACCCAACCCTCACCATAAGTGTAAAAATATTAAGTATTGTTGTACAGTGTCACAAATATTATGCTATACTGATGTGAGTATCCGCAGCTGTATCCCTTCTAGACTTTACCCAAATTCCGTACATTTGCAGCAAATGCATTGCGCATTCGGTGTCATTCGCACCACGGGACGGAAATCCGCCTCTGCTCTTACATTTGCATTGACTTGTATGCAATGTACAAATACTTATAGGTCCTGTGAAGTGCTTTGAAATGTGCATTTTTTTATTCGACGTTTGACGTAATCTCAACTGAAAAATCAAGAGTGGGCAGGACATATAGTAGCTCCTCCCCTTGTAAAAAACAAAACAGCCAATAGGGTTTCGTTATTATCACCGCTCTGCCAGTGAGGGGTTGAGATCAAGCGCATCAAATGAAAAGCAAATGAGAAGCGTCTTGAAGGGGCGGGGCATGTCAGATACTAGAGAGCATTTGATTGGTCAAGATTTGATGAGAAACTGAAGTATGAGGTGACATGAAGAAATGCAACCTTCGTATGTTTATATCAGTTTTATATTTTCTAAACGCGAATTTTGCTACTGTTTTGGAGCACACTAGCTTATAGATATCCTTAAAACTAACAGACTGAAACTAATATCTTAATTTTAATTAAAAATATATATATTTTGGGGCGACGCGGTGGCGCAGTGGGTAGCACAATCGCCTCACAGCAAGAAGGTTGCTGTGTGGAGTTTGCATGTTCTCCCTGTGTTCATGTGGGTTACCTCCGGGTGCTCCGGTTTCCCCCACAAGTCCAAAGACATGCGGTATAGGTGAATTGGGTAAGCTAAATTGCCCGTAGTGTATGTGTGTGGATGTTTCCCAGTGATGGGTTGCGGCTGGAAGGGCATCCGCTGTGTAAAACATATGCTCGATAAGTTGGCGGTTCATTCCGCTGTGGCGACCCCAGATTAATAAAGGGACTAAGCTGAAAAGAAAATGAATGAATAATTTTTTTTAATTTCACAGGACCTTTAATTCCGCGTTTGGTGTGAACCTAGCATAAAAGGCTTTTATCGCCACCTGTTGGTTTGCCGTGCCTTTAACATGCATCTTTTTGCGTTTTCACGTGGACAGAGATTATTTTAAAAAAGAAGGCGAGGAAAACTTTGTTTATAAAATACCCATGTATGTGTGGACATGGCCTAAAATTAACAAGTAATCGAGCATGTTTTCCATTCTCAGGTGCAGGTCTTGCGTAACGCCGGTGAAGAAGTCACTCTGACCGTGTCTTTTCTGAAGAGGACTCCAGCCTTTCTGAAACTGCCGCTGTGTGAAGACTGTTCGTGTACGTCTGTGTTTGGACGCGCTACAGTCAATAGAGTCCGTAGAGTCTTACAATTAAATTACACGTTGTTTATTTTATTTTTTAGGTATTCCGAGTGACCAGAGCAGTGGTACATCTTCTCCACTGTGTGACAGCGGTTTACATCTGAACTACCATCCTAACAACACGGTAAACTTCTGAAAGTGCAAAATATTAACCGTTCATCCACTCGTTTATAAACAAGCTGATGTTTCCCTACAAAATAAAAGCTCCACTGTTAACGTTTGAAAACAAAGAAATTAAAATGGCCACAAATGTATTATTTTTACTTAATTAAACTCAATAATTGTATGTAATAATGATAATAATAATAATAATGATGATGATGATGATAATAATGATAATAATAATAATAATAATAATAATAATAATAATAATTTATTCATTTTCTTTTCGGCTTAGTGATTTTATTAATCTGGGGTCGCCACAGCGGAATGAACCGCCAACTTATCCAGATTATGTTTTACTTAAGATGCCCTTCCAGCTACAACCCATCACTGGGAAACATCCATACACTCTCATTCACATACATACACTACGGACAATTTAGCTTACCCAAATAATAATAATTATTATTATTATTATTGTTATTATACTGTATGTAGTATTATTCCAATAGAAATCATAACTTTTCTCCCCGATATAATTATGAAAATAATTATAGTACAGTTTTTCTAATAATAAAGTAATTAAATAATATTTTGATTATGCAGTACAGTATTATTCTTGAAATATTATTATTATTATTATTGTCATTATTATTTTACAGGAATATGTTGTTATTAAATTAGCAATTAATTTCCACATTGAATATTTTTTTTGTATTTTAATTAATAATACAATAAAAAATAACAATCTACATATTTGTTTTTTTACAGTACAATATTAATGCAGTAGCAGTTTGTAACAATATTAATAACACTAATAATAATAATAATAATAATAATAATGTATTTTTTATTAGATTTTAATTTTACAGTAATATATTGTTATTGCGTTAGTAGCACATTTCTTCATTGATTATTGTTTTTATAATTTCAAAAGTAATAATACAGTAAAAATTACAAAATAATTACAATTCTACATATTTATTTTTTCAGTACATTATTAATGCAGTAATAATAATAATAATAATAATAATAATACCACTAATAATAATAGTTATTATTATTATTTTGGGGCAGCATGGTGGCGCAGTGGGTAGCACGATCGCCTCACAGCAAGAAGGTCGCTGGTTCGAGCCCCGGCTAGGTCAGTTGGCATTTCAGTGTGGAGTTTGCATGTTCTCCCCGTGTTCGCGTGGGTTTCCTCTGGGTGCTCGGGTTTCCCCCACAAGTCCAAAGACATTTGCTATAGGTGAATTGGGTAAGCTAAATTGTCCGTAGTGCATGTGTGTGAATGAGTATGGATGTTTCCCAGTGATGGGTTGCAGCTGGAAGGGCATCTGCTGCGTAAAACATATACTGGATAAGTTGGCGGTTCATTCCGCTGTGGCGACCCCAGATTAATAAAGGGACTAAGCCGAAAAGAAAATGAATGAATGAATTATTATTTTGTATTTTTTTTATTGGATACAATAAAATTGTACAGTAATATATTGTTATTGCATTGGTAACATTTCTTCAGTGATCTATTTATTGCTTTTATAATTTAATAAAAGAGTAAAAATACTATTCTATGATATTATATGGTCACACCCCTATATATATGCGTAAATATATATATTATATATTATATGCATAATCCCTGTGTTTGTGTTTGTATCAGGACACGTTGTCTTGCTCGTCCTGGCCGATGTCTCCAGGCCTGCGCTGGGAGAAGCGATGGGTGGATCTGCGCCTCATCCCGCTCTTACACGCACGCTTGTCCCAGTACGTCCCAGGTACTGACATTTGCAGGTGAGCTGAACAAGAACATCTGGGTTTTGTTTGCTTACACTTTATCTATAATCAAAGATGGAGACAGAGTTACAGCGTCTGCTGGGATTTGCATTTCGCCTCCGCTTTCATCTGCTAATTCTGTTTGTATTCCACTCACACAGGATTTTGCTTGATTAGTGTTTTAAGGGTTATATTAATTCACAGCCGCTCCCAAATGAACCGCATTAGACCTTTAATACCAAACGCAAACTTTGAGGTTAAGCTATTTGAAATGAGACCCTTTTTGCACATCAAGTGGAACGTAATTGAAAACTCTTAAATTGGATTGAATTAAACCCAATCTGCTTTCTTAAATTGCTTTGAATTAAGTGGATTGAAAAATGAGAATTAGATATTAGTTAGCTATTTTTGTGGGATGTCTCCTGAGTGTGCATGTTTTTCATTTCATCAGGCAAAACGCCTTTCAAGTCATCGCGGTGGACGGGGTGTGCAGTGGGGTAATTCAGTGTCCCGGTACTGACGAATGCACTGATTGGCTGCAAGCAATTTCTACTAACATCTCTGCCCT
Source organism: Danio choprae (assembly GCA_903798125.1). Classification (NCBI taxonomy): domain Eukaryota; kingdom Metazoa; phylum Chordata; class Actinopteri; order Cypriniformes; family Danionidae; genus Danio; species Danio choprae. The sequence continues at coordinate 6,292 of CAIGQW010027728.1, forward strand.
CACCAAGCACAACGTGAGTAAAACTCAGCTTCATATACAGTTGAAGTCAGAATTATTAGCCCTCCTGAGTTATTAGTCCCCCCATGTATATTCTTATACAGAAGCTGATAACATATTTCTAAACATAATTAATTTCTAATAACTGATTTCTTTTATCTTTTCCATGATGACAGTACATAATATTTTACTAGATATTTTTTAAGATACTAGTATTCAGCTTAAAGTGACATTTAAAGGCTTCACTAGGTTAATTAGGTTAAGTTAGGGTAATTAGGCAATTGTATAACAGTGGTTTGTTCTGTAGACTATCGAAAACAAATATTGTTTAAGGGGGCGAATAATATTGACCTTAAAATGTTTTTTAAAAAAATTTAAACGGATTTTATTCTAGCCGAAATAAAACAAATAAGACTTTCTCCAGAAGAAAAAATATTATAGGAAATACTGTGAAAAATGCCTTGCTCTGTTAAACACCATTTGGGAAATATTTGAAAAAGAAATAATTCACAGAAGGAGGCCTCACAGTGGCGCAGTGGGTAGCACGATCGCCTCATAGCAAGAAGGTCGCTGGTTCGAGCCTCGGCTGGGTCAGTTGACATTTCTGTGTGGAGTTTGCATGTTCTCCCTGTGTTGGCGTGGGTTTCCTCCGGGTCCTTCGGTTTCCCAAGACCAAAGACATGCGGTATAGGTGAATTAGGTAAGCTAAATTGTCCGTAGTAAATGAGTGTGTATGGATGTTTCCCAGTGATGGGTTGCAGCTGGAAGGGCATCCACTGCGTAAATGCTGGATAAGTTGGCGGTTCATTCCGCTGTGGCGACCCCAGATTAATAAAGGGACTAAGCCGAAAAGAAAATGAATGAATGAATAATTCACAAAAGGGCTAATCATTTTGACTTGTAGCTAATGATTTCTTACACAAATGCTATTTGCTAAGTTTACAACTGTGATGTATTGTGAGTAGCCAGTGTTTATTCATAGAGTGTAAAACCAGGAAATATGAAACTATTTCAACCTGGAAATAAATATAATGTTTAAGGATTTGGTCCAACTTTATATTAAGTGACCTTAACTACTTGTATCAAACAATAAACACGATGTGCTTATTGTGATCATAATGTAATGAAGAACACTTCTGGTAAGATTAGGGACATATTTGCTGGTATTGTTAGGTTTAATTGTGGGTTGAGGTGTAAGTGAAGGTAATTATAAATGTAATTCAGATGTAATTACATGAAGGTATTTAATCAATCATAATACAATGTAAAAACATGTATTCACACAATAAGTACATTGTAACAAATGATTAATTTCAGTGTAAGTATGTATTAGTTAAGGCCACTTAATATAAAGCGGGACCAAGGATTTTAACAACACAGGCTCATTCTGAAAACGTAGCCCTATACACGTTTCTGGAGACCGCGAATTATGTGGCCAGAGGTACGTATGGCTGCATTTCATTTTTTAAATGAATGCTATGGGGCGGTGTGATGCCGTTCCTTTTCGTGTTTACCAGCTGACCGCTTACCTCCGTATGGACGGCTTTCCCGCTGTAACCAGTTTGTCCCGTTAGCTTGAAATTAAAAATAAAATTAAAATAAAATTGGTTGGGTTTAGGGAAGGAGGAGGGTGGGTCAGTCGATCGGTCAGTCAGACGTTCAGTCAGTCAAACAGTCAGTCAACAGTGGCCTCTGGTGGGTTAACGCGAGAATGGCAGGTGCGAATGGCACTAGTCAGAGAAATTCTCAAAAAGCGTGGATCGAGAAAACAAAAACTCAAAAAAGAGATCTCCAGAAGTACCTCCCGGGACGTAGTTCGTGGTCTCCAGAAATGTATCCAGAGGTACGTTTTCAGAATGAGACTGGGTTGGTTTTAAAGATCTTAAAAAGGAAAGGTTGTATGTTCTGTCATTTACTGCATTTTTATGGCTGCATATATTAAAGCAGACATAGAGCAATAAAAAATGCTTTCACAACAATGCTATGAAAACATTGTCTTGAGAAAGAAACATTTATAGTTTAAGGAAGGTTTAAACAAATTAGCAATATGTTAAAACATGCTAACAACATGCTAATTAACATAATATTAAAACAGGCTGAAAGTGTTATAAAATGTTAGCAAAATGATAATTCATATTAGCAACATATTAAAATGTTTGAGTTGTGCTAACATAGAAAAATGTTTATTAGCAACATGTTAATAATGCAAAAAGAAAAATGTTTATTAACAACATGCTAATAATGCAAAAAGGAGCTAATTTAAATTAGCAACGTGTTAACATGAAATTTGTTGACAACATGCTATAAAAATGCTAGCATAGCATTAAGTTAACAATATGTTCAAATATTAGTCATTAACCCCACCTCAAAAAGTACCTCCTAAAGGCTATACGGGTGACGCATCATTTTAGTGACATGAAATTAAGCATGTTAGCAGCATGCTACTTTATATTAGCACTATGTTAAAACGTTAGAAATGTCAAGCCAATATAAAGGTTTGATCTCACTTTATTTTAATGTACAGTTAACTTTTAACTCAATAAACTACTAGTTAGCTGCTTATTAACAGTTAGTAAGATAGTAGTTGGGTTTAGGTTTTGGATAGGATTAGAGATGTAAACAACTATCATACTTTATACAATCACCGGCCACTTTATTAGGTACAACCTGTCCAACTGCTCATTAACGCAAATTTCTAATCAGCCAATCACATGGCAGCAACTCAATGCATTTAGGCATGTGGACATGGTCAAGACGATCTGCTGCAGTTCAAACCAAGCATCAGAATGGGGAAGAGAGGTGATTTAAATGACTTTGAACCTGCCATGCTTGTTGCTGCCAGACGGGATTTCTGCTGTGACATTCGGATGGTAGGGTCAGAATTTGGCGTTGTCGGTGCCAATGGCGTAGTGGAAAGTGCATCGACACATGCACTCCGGTGCTCACGGCGACCCGAGTTCGATTCCCGCCTCGAGGTCCTATGCCGATCCTACCCCTCTCTCTGCTCCTCACACTTTCCTGTCAATTCTCTCTACTGTCCTGTCCAATAAAGGTGAAAAACCCGAAAAAAAATAATTATAAAAAAAAAAAAAGAATTTGGCGTCAACAACATGAAAGTATGGATCCATCTTGCATCAATGGTTCAGGCTAGTGGTGGTGGTGTAATGGTGTGGGGGATATTTTCTTGGCACACTTTGGGCCCATTAGTAGCAATTGAGCACCGCATCAACGCCACAGCCTCCCTGAGTATTGTTGCTGACCATGTCCATCTCTTTGTGACCACAGTGTACCCATTATCTGATGGCTACTTCCAGCAGGATAACACGCCATGTCATAAAGCCCGAATCATCTCAGATTGGTTTCTTGAACATGACAATGAGTGTACTCAAATGGCCTCCACAGTCACCAGATCTCAATCCAATAGAGCACCTTTGGGTGCAACGGGAGATTCGCATCATGGATGCGCAACCGAAAAATCTGCAGCAACTGTGAGATGCTATCATGTCAATATGGACCAAAATCTCTGAGGAATATTTCCAGTACCTTGTTGAATCTATGCCACAAAGGATTAAGGCAGTTCTGAAGGCAAAAGAGGGGCTAACCCAGTACTAGTGCCTAATAAAGTGGCAGGTGAGTGTAAGTGCTAATAAACAGTTAATATCTTAATAACAAACAGGTAATAAGTCAGTTGATGGTGTGAATTGTTACTTAAACTAAAATGTTACTAAATAAACTGTTTTCTATATAAATACATTTTTTAAAGTGATTAAATTCTTCAAAACGCTTAAAAACATGATTGTTTAACGCAAACATACTGAAATCTTACAGTAACGCATGTGAGTTTGAATCAGGGCTGCGACTCTTCTCGATTCTGTTCCTCCTCATTTCCTTTCCTCTTTCCACCATTGTTTCGCTAAAAGGGTTTTGATAAATGGCTCCTTGAACCAAGGCATTATGGTTTGTTTGGACTGGATGATCTCTGTGCAACCTGCTGCAGATTTATATTGCTCCAGTGTCTCAGGAGAGCAAGCAGTGGAGTGTACCAAACCAATTTGTGCGTGAATTAACCGAACAGACAACGTTTATGCTCGGCGATGGAGGTAATTCGGGAAGATGGTGAATTTTTTTTGTCATGAATTTCCATTTTCGCCAGGCAGGTCATGTGTTGTAATCCCCTCATTGCAGTAGATTAAGGCATTAAAATGGCATTTCCCACACAATGAAGGATTTCACTCTTAATTACTGAGTGTGCCTTGTGGCCCAGATCACTCGCTTTTGAGTCTCCCCATGCCAAAATCCTCCATTTCCATCGTACGTTCAGTGTGTTTAGCATTTCCCGAAAAAATCCTCTCAAAGGAGGGAAGTTTGCGCCTTACAACAGCACAGCGTTTGCTTGGGATTTATCCTGTGAAGGGATCATCTGAATGAGCTTTCAGGGCTGTGATAATATCGTAATTGTTTTTTCGACGATGTGTGAGCTGATGTTATCAGGTATGTCACTCACGTCGTGAAACAAAACAAAACAAAAACATGTCTTGAGAGCCAAAAGCTTTGACTGCGTGATAAAAAGCTTATTAGAATACATTTAGAAAGATGCAATGTTTCAAGCTTTAAGAGAAAGTTTTTACGATTTATAGGATATCACAAATGGGATTTATAATATAATATTCAGCTTCGGCTTAGTCCCTTTATTAATCTGGGGTCGCCACAGCGGAATGAACCGCCAACTTATCCAGCATATGTTTTACGCAGCGGATGCCCTTCCAGCTGCAACCCATCACTGGGAAACATCCATACACACTCATAAACTACAGACAATTTAGCTTACCCACAGACGCACTGGGGGATGCGGTTCTGCATGAGCATCTTGATCGGGATCTTGAACAGGTGAACAGAAGAATGTTGGAAACCATTGACATCCGTAGTAGGAAAAAACAAATACTATGGAAGTCAATGGTTTGGAACAAGTAAAGGTTGAGTAAATAATGACATAAAAGGCATTTTAAAGGGATAGTTCACCCAAAAAGGAACATTCTGTCGTCATTTACTCACCCTTTCCTTATTCCAATCCAGATTGAGTTTTGTTTTCTCATTCTGTCAATCACAAAAGATGATAATTTGAAGATTTTGGATAACCTGTAACCATTGACATAGATGGTAGGAAAAACAAATACTATGGAAGTCAATGGTTTCAAACATTCTTCAAAATATCTTCCAAAAGTTTATTTATTGGGTGAACTATCACTTTGAGCATAAAAAACCCTCTAACTGGTTTGGAACAAGTAAAGGGCTGAGTAAATAATGACATCATTATCAGCGGATGAACTATCTCTTTAATTATCATTATTACAATTTATTTTTGGTGTCAATATCGCACGCCTCTACTTCCAGTCCATTTCCTATGAGGGAAATAGCAGCTCATTCCCCATTCAAATGGAGCCATTAGAGTCATTTGTGAGCGGCCGGGTTACGTGGGTAATGAAGCTGGTGTGAATGTTAATCTTGAATAAAAAGCTCACAGCAGGAGCGACTCTCTCCTGGGCTCTGGATATGAACACTGCTACCTCTGTCTGAAACACACAAGATGTATGGGCTCCTTTTATCTGCTACTTGAATAATTGGGTTGAGACACGCTAAAGGTCAGCCGCTGATCACCGGAGCGCTTCCTTTTATATCTGTGCAACAGATTGCCATACTTCGCTGGCCTTTCGTTACGATTTATGATTGAAATGTCCGGAAAGCCTCCTTGCTGCTTGCAGTCAAGATTCTGAGGATGTTCAAGGGGAATAACATATGATTGTCCTTTTAAAGGGATTCATAAAATCACATCTCGTCTTACAGCGTTGTGGGTTTCATCCATTTATATTTGTAGTTGGTGTTTTTTGCACTTATGATACATGTATAAATCAACTGCAGTGTTAGTTTAGAAGTATAATTTTATATCTCTCTATCTATTAAATATTCACATTTAAATTATAAATGTAAAATTGTACTGCCAAAAACATACCATACATTTGCTGTATCCTGCTTATAGTTGACTCTATAACTGTAATTATTCATTTATTCATTTTTATTTCATTTTCCTTCGACTTAGTCTCTGATTTACCAGGGGTCGCCACAGTGGAATGAACTGCTAACTATTCTGGCATATGTTTTACGCAGCAGATGTCCTTCCAGCTGCAATCCAGTACTGGGAAACACCCATACATTCATGCACATACACTAAGGCCAATTTAGTTTATTCAATTCACCTATAGCACGTGTTTGGACTGTGGGAGAAACCGGAGCACCTGGAGGAAACCCACGCCAACACGGGGAGAACATGCAAACTCCAGACAGAAATGCCAACTGGCCCAGCCAGGACTCAAACCAGTGACCTGTATAATTATCCATTCATTCATTTATTCATTTTCTTTTCGGCTTAGTCCCCTTATTAATCAGGGGTCGCCACAGTGGAACGAACCGACAACTTATCCAGCATATGTTTTACGCAGCGGATGCCCTTCCAACTGCAACCCATCACTGGGAAACACCCATACACTCTCATTCACACACATACACTACGGATAATTTAGCTTACCCAATTCACCTATAGCGCATGTTTTTGGACTTGTGGGGGAAACCTGAGCACCCAGAGGAAACCCATGCCAACATGGGGAAAACATGCAAACTCCACACAGAAATGCCAACTGACCCAGCTGAGGCTGACCCAGCGACCTTCTTGCTGTGAGGCGATATAGGTGAATTGGGTAAGCTAAGTTGTCCGTAGTGTATGTGTGTGAATGAGAGTGTATGTTTCCCAATGATGGGTTGCAGCTGGAAGGGCATCCACTGCGTAAAACATTACATGCTGGATAAGTTGGCGGTTCATTCTGCTGTGGCGACCCCAGATAAATAAAGGGACTAAGCCGAAATGAAAAT
>CAIGQW010027760.1:0-11443 GCA_903798125.1 Danio choprae
TGGGACAACAAGAAGGAATTGTGTGGTAGTCAGCATTTTTTACAGTGATGGACTCTTGTTATAGGAAAACATTTAAATGTGAAATTTCTAGAAACAAATCTATCTATCCATCATAATTAACCCCGTCAAGACTCATAACTTCCATTCGTTATCATTCGAAAAGGAGTGAAAGTAAATTGAATGTGATCATTTCATTTTGGGCCAAATTTGAATTACCAACCTTAATTAAGAGCGCACATTTTTTTAATTAGCAGTTCGCTAAACATTTTATACAGTTGAACTTGATGAATTGTATACCGTTGAACTTAAACATAGATGTGCTGTTTTGTGTAAAGAGTAAAATAAGTGTCAGGACTGTAATTTTCGCCATTAAAAGTTTTGACAAATCCTTACCAAAGCACATTAGTTTTGCCTCTTTGATGAAGTCCCTCGTCAACCCCAACTGGTATTTCCCTCAAAACGAGTTTGTGGCAAAACAAATTGCCTCTCAGCTTGACGGAAATGAGAGGAAGCGAGAAAAAAAAGGGACAAATGCGAAGGAAGAGTGTAAACATCAGACCTTCTCATTGAACTCCAGCATGTTTGGCGGCACCGAGAGCACAATAGCAGACAGGCGATTAACTGCAGTTTAATCTGCGCAAGGCACTTTCCTCCTCAACATTCTCATCTGCGGCACTATTTTTAGCCCCACGAAACAAGCTCGCGCTCCTCCAACCCCCTAAAACACTGCAGGCGTCTGGAGGAATCCGGCATTTCAGATAACAGCGTCAGGAGGCTAAGTTTATCAGCGGGACATGCATGTGATTCAGGCAGATTCTGCTTTGTGTCTGCTGTGTGTTTGTTTCGCGTCACGAGTTCATCATACAGACATTATCCTGTGTTTAAGGCGAGACGCTGCAAACAAAAACATCATTATTTCCTGCACTTTTTGAGATTTTGTCCCATTTGGCTTTCCGTAATTTATTTTTTTATATGGAAAACATCGAAAATACACTTTTAAGCATTTGTTTAATAGCACTTTTATTAGTTAATATTAGTGTGTTCTTATTATAATATAATAAACAATTATAAAATCAATCATAAATGACTTTCTTTCTGTGAAATACAAAACAAGACGTTTAGCAGGATGTTCAGGCTGCTCTTTTCCACTAAAATTAAGTGGCCTTTGTTTGCTAGATTCCAGATTTATTCATTCATTTTCATTTCGGCTTAGTCCATTTATTAATCTGGGGTCGCCACAGCGGAATGAACCGCCAACTTATCCAGCATATGTTTTACGCAGCGGATGCCCTTCCAGCTGCAACCCATCACTGGCAAACATCCACACATACTCTAGAAACAATTTAGCTTACCCAATTCACCTATAGCGCATGTCTTTGGACTTGTGGGGGAAACCGGAGCACCCGGAGGAAACCCACACCAACACGGGGAGAACATGCAAACTCCACACAGAAACGCCAACTGACCCAGCCGAGGCTCGAACCAGCGACCTTCTTGCTGTGAGGCGATCGTGCTACCCACTGCGCCACTTAGATTCCAGATATGATATGTTATTTATATTATCACAGGTTTCTTTCACTTGTAAATCTTTGAGATGTTGGCGCTTTTGGCTTTCCATAAAGTGAAGTTTTTTAGAAAAATTACAAAATAAGAGTCCATTTTAGAGGCTATTTTCTTGAAATTAGCCATAAAGCTCTTACATACACCAAACTAATTTATTTGGGAGGTTTTAAACAGAGGCATTTGCTCTACATCATTTGCCTCATTATATACAATATTTTATTTCTGGCTTTTCACAGTATTAAATCTGAATTATGGGGTGAACAAAAGATTTTGTAAACATTTAACTTTATCTCAAATAAAGGAAAAGAGACAAAAGTTTAGAACACGAAAGGTTCAGATTTGAGCAAATTATTAGCACATTAACGATTTATTTACAAGTTAATATATATTTTTGGCGCAGTGGATAGCATGTTCGCCTCACAGCAAGAAGGTCGCTGGTTCGAGCCTCGGCTGGGTCAGTTGACTTTTCTGTGTGGAGTTTGCATGTTCTCCCCGTGTTGGCGTGGGTTTCCTCCGGGTGCTCCGGTTTCCCCCACAAGTCCAAAGACATGCGGTATAGGTGAACTGGGTAAGCTAAATTGTCCGTAGTGTATGAGTGTGAATGAGTGTGTATGGATGTTTCCCAGAGATGGGTTGCAGCTGGAAGGGCATCCGCTGTGTAAAACATATGCTGGATAAGTTGGCGGTTCATTCCGCTGTGGCGACCCCAGATTAATAAAGGGACTAAGCCGAAATGAAAATGAATGAATGAATGAATATATATATTTATATTTTTAATATAATATTAGCGCATATTAATGTATTATTTAAATGTACCATCTTAGAAAAGAAAATGTTTGTAATTCTAAATGTAATCAGTCGACTAGGGAAATATTTGGAAAATTACTTTTTGGTTTTGTCTTTCATTCATTCATTTTCTTTTCGGCTTAGTCCCCCTATTAATCAGGGGTCACCACAGCGGAATGAACCGCCAACTTATCCAGCATATGTTTTACGCAGTGGATGCCCTTCCGGCCGCAACCCATCACTAGGAAACGCTCTCATTCACACAAATACACTACGGATAATTTTTACCTTACCCGCATGTCTTTTGCCGAGGCTCGAACCAGTAACCTTCTTGCTGTGAGGCGACAGCGCTACCCACTGCGCCACCGTGCTGCCCTGCTCATGTTGTAAAAACCAAAACAAAAGGATTAAAATAAAAGAGCTAATAACAACCCTTTAATGTAACATATTTATAAAATCAATCATGACTTTCTCTCTAGGGAACAGAAAACGAGAAGTTTAGTAGAATGTTCAGGCTGCTCTTTTCTATTAATCTGAGTGACCTTGTTCAACAGAGTCCAGATTGTATATTTACGCTATTAATGTGCTTGTGCACCAACATCCGAGCATGCTGTAGACCTAAACAGACACTTTCTGCCTGCAGTGTCTTACCTTAAAAACGGGTCAGAGGAGATATTGACCGCTGGTATCAACAACAACCACAAAAAAAAACATGGCCTTTGGTCTGCAACGTGACTTCTGACTGTCTAAACTACTACAAGTTAAACTCTGAGTAAAAGGTACAAAGTCCAGCCATTATTTGCTTGTTGTTTTTAAACCGTTTTTCATCTGCGGTATACGGACAAGGTAAATCTGAGTTCATAACAATAAATCATTTTAGGAGCTTAAATATCTTTAATACTCTTTAAGTAATCCCAGAAATAGAGCAATGTTTTTTATTATATTTAAAAAAAATAAAAATTATAAGTAATAATTGACGGGCCTCACAGTGGCGCAGTGGGTAGCACGTTCGCCTCACAGCAAGAAGGTCGCTGGTTTGAGGCTCGGCTGGGTCAGTTGGCGTTTCTGTGTGGAGTCTGCATGTTCTCCCCGTGTTGGTGTGGGTTTCCTCCGGGTGCTCCGGTTTCCCCCACAAGTCCAAAGACATGCGCTATAGGTGAATTGGGTAGGCTAAATTGTCCGTAGTGTATGAGTGTGAATGAGTGTGTATGGATGTTTCCCAGAGATGGGTTGCAGCTGGAAGGGCATCCGCTGCATAAAACATATGCTGGATAAGTTGGCGGTTCATTCCGCTGTGGCGACTCCAGATTAATAAAGGGACTAAGCCGAAATGAAAATGAATGAATGAATGAATATTTCCCAAGCGATATTTAATGCAGCAAAGGCATTTTCACAGTATTTCTGATTATATTTTTTCTTCTGGAGAAAGTCTTCTTTGTTTTATTTTGGCTAGAATAAAAGCAGTTTTCAAGAGTTCACAATTAGCTGATGAACGATAATGAAGTGTATTTAGCATGCTGTCCCGGGAGAGAGCCCTGAGCTAATAATTTTGACTTCAACTGTATGTGCTTCAAATAATGAGGGTGAATAAGTAATGACAGAGCTGGAGTTTTTGGGTGAACCGCCTCATTACTTAAGGAAAAAAACAGCTCATTGACGGACTGATAGTTGAGTTTAATGTTGTATGAAGTAAAAAAGCTGTGGTGATGACTGTGTTTGTTCCTCCTCTAACTCAGTTTGTCAGCTCACATGAGGACATTCGTCTCGTCTGGTACATTTATAGCTAATTCTCTACGTGTTTTATTTCTGGCACATTGGATTTTCCTGTGACTATTCATCACCAGAACACTATTAGATATTTCAGATCGCGCTGTACGCACTGTAAATACGTATTTTTGCTAAGTTATTTGTTTTGCAAGAGAAAAAAATACCTTTTATAATACAATTTCTTTGTAATTATTTGCTCAATGTACTTGCAGTTAATGCATTCAAGGGATAGTTCACCTAAAACTAAACTTCATTTGCACTCTTCACTTTCCAACAAAGTTTCCAACATGCATGTGTTTCTTTCTTCTGTTGAACACAAAGGAAGATACTTTGAAAAATGTTGGAAAACCTGTAACCATTGACTTTCATGTTATTTGTTTTTCTTACTATGGATGTCAATGGTTACAGGTTTCCGACATTTTTCAAAATGTCTCCCTTTTGTGTTTTGGAAGGTTTGCAACCACTTGAGGGAGAGTAAATAGTGAGTACCTTTTCATTATTTTAAGAATTAATGCATTTTTAGATAAATACATTTATTTTGACTAATTATCAGTCATCACTCCGCTTATCAGGACTGACTTTGATTTCTGTATTATTTAATATAAGGGACAATTCCATCACAAATGAACGATCCCTTTAATGTAACATATTTATAAAATCAATCATAAATGACTTTATCTCTAGGGAACCAAAATCGAGAAGTTTAGTAGAATGTTCAGGCTGCTCTTTTCCAAGTAATACGAGTGACCTTTTTCAATAGAGTCCAGATTTTTATGCTATTATTATTTTTTATTGAAATGGCTATTAATTAGGTGCTTGTAATTTTATGCATTTTGTGTTTTTTAAATTTCTCTTTTCCTTTATTAATTGTGTGTGTACATATGCATTTCTTTTATCAATTATTAACAAAAATCATCCTTAAAAGTTTTAATTTACTGCTTTAAAAATAACAAAATACCCATTAAAAGGTACCAAATATTGGTTCATACGATTTCATATATATAAGTAGCACATCCCAGCACTTCAATATTCATTCATTCATTCATTTTCTTTTCGGCTTAGTGCCTTTATTAGTCTGGGGTCGCCACAGCGGAATGAACCGCCAACTTATCCAGCATATATTTTACACAGCGGATGCCCTTCCAGCTGCAACCCATCTCTGGGAAACATCCACACACACTCACTCACAAACATACACCCCGGACAATTTAGCTTACCCAATTCACCAATACTGCATGTCTTTGGACTTGTGGGGGAAACCGGAGCACCCGGAGGAAACCCACGCCAACACGGGGAGAACATGCTAACTCCACACAGAAACACCAACTGACCCAGCTGAGGCTCGAACCAGCGACCTTCCTGCTGTGAGGCGAATGTGCTACCCACTGCGCCACTGTGAGGCCCGCACTTAAATATAAAAAAATTTAAATAATATAACTAAGAAATAAAAATAATTAAATTATTTAATTAAACAGATAATGAATAAACTAATTATTATTAAATAAATAAATAAATTTGCTTTATTTTAGTTAGCATGTTTTTATAATATTTAGTCTATTTCAGCCTTAATTCAATTTACGGTTTATAGTTTGCAATAAGGCGGCACGGTGGCGCAGTGGGTAGCACGTTCGCCTCACAGCAAGAAGGTCGCTGGTTCGAGCCTCGGCTGGGTCAGTTGGCGTTTCAGTGTGGAGTTTGCATGTTCTCCCCGTGTTGGCGTGGGTTTCCTCCGGGTGCTCCGGTTTCCCCCACAAGTCCAAAGACATGCGGTATAGGTGAATTGGGTAAGCGAAATTGTCCGTAGTGTATGTATGTAAATGAGTGTGTATGGATGTTTCCCAGTGATGGGTTGCAGCTGGAAGGGCATCCGCTGCGTAAAACATATGCTGGATAAGTTGGCGGTTCATTCCGCTGTGGCGACCCCAGATTAATAAAGGCACTAAGCCGAAAAGAAAATGAATGAATAGTTTGCAATAACTACGCATCCACAAATGACCAAATAGTGGTTCATATGACTTTGCAAAGTCTTTGTGAGCCATATAATATTTCTTTTTGAGGAGTGAACCAAAATTGTAATAATTTAGTGTATAATCTTTCTTCCATTCTTCACTGCATTGCATCAGGCTTGGCATCAGTGACAACAAATGCCACTGGACCTGAATATACACAAGTGCAAAGTATCATTTGTGCTTTTACATTTCATTTTAAAGAAAAGGGCTGCATGATCATTCTACAAAACATCCCCTTTTGTTGCTTTATAAGGAGCGAATGCTCCTTTGTGGCTGAATCTTTCCTTTCATTTATTGTGCTCTTCTTGACTGGCGCTGGCTTGCAGCAGGAACCCGGTAATTAATCGAAGGACATCGTTAGTCGGAGAGATTCAGGGGGAAAAATATCTCACACTAATTAACATGTGTCTGCGTTTCAATTAACAATGACCTCGATCTTTCAGAAAAGCGGAAAAATAAGGGGCAGCTTGTTGGGAACAGTGGGCTTGTTTTCGCGCGCATGAAACAATACATGCATTCTCTCAGTTATGAAAGAACCGTTCTGTTGGAGATGATTCAGATGAGAATGACCGAGCAATTACTCAATCCTCAGTAACTTTAAAGGTCCTGTGAAATTTCAATAAAGTGTTCTAGATGTCGGAGTTTGCCTGTTCTCCCTGTGTTCGTGTGGGTTTCCTCCGGGTGCTCCGGTTTCCCTCCAAGAGGTATAAGTAAATTGGATTATTGTGGATGATTGTGTGAATAAGTGTGTATGGGTGTTTCCCAGTACTGGTTTGCGGCTGAAAAGGCATCTACTGCGTGAAACATATAGCGGAATAGTTGGTGGTTCATTCCACTGTGGCGACCCCTGATAAATAAAGGGACAAAGCCGAAGGAAAATGAATGAATGAATGTTTTAGATGTCTGTATCAGTTAGGTATGGGACGATAACTCTGTTCAAGGTTTACTGCGACTAGAAGTCAAGGTTTTAAAACCGCTAACATTTTCTGTTCTTCTTTATATGTAAGATGTTTGTTTGTTTGTTTGTTTGTTTGTTTGTTTAACGCTCTTTTTAGAGCAGCAGTATCCACATCGAAAGCTACTGGTCAGCCCACGACAAACGAAAAGGAACCATTTGAGGGGGAGTAAATAGTGAGTAGGTTTTCATTTTTGCGTGAACTATCCCTCTCATTACTAAATCAGTAATATTAAAACAGTTACTGGCTCAAATTTTAATATTAATTAATATAAGGGAAGGGCCTCACAGTGGCGCAGTGGGTAGCACGTTCGCCTCACAGCAAGAAGGTCGCTGGTTCGAGCCTCGGCTGGGTCAGTTGGCGTTTCTGTGTGGAGTTTGCATGTTCTCCCTGTGTTGGCGTGGGTTTCCTCCGGGTGCTCCGGTTTCCCTCACAAGTCCAAAGACATGCGGTATAGGTGAATTGGGTAAGCTAAATTGTCCGTAGTGTATGAGTGTGAATGAGAGTGTATGGATGTTTCCCAGAGATGGGTTGCAGCTGGAAGGGCATCCGCTGCGTAAAACATATGCTGGATAAGTTGGTGGTTCATTCCGCTGTGGCGACCCCAGATTAATAAAGGGACTAAGCCGAAATGAAAATGAATGAATGAATGAATGAATATAAGGGACAGTTCACCCCCCCAAAAATTAACTATTTTATAGTTCAAACTGAACGATTGAACTACTGCAATGAACTATTTTATAGTAACATATTTATCAAATCGATCATAAATGACTTTCTCTCTAGGGAACAGAAAACGAGACGTTTATTAGAATGTTCAGGCTGCTCTTTTCCATTAATCTGAGTGACCATGTTCAATCGAGTCCAGATTGTATGTATTATTTATGCTATTAATGCTTACGCGCCAACATCCAAGCATGTTGTAGAGCTGACCAGTGCGGTGGCTTTACTTTCCAAAGAAATGAAAGATATCCAAAGATGCCTTTTGAAACTAATGAAGGCAGCAGAAGTCAATGATATGTTTACATTTGTTTAGCCTGACATGTTTACTGTTCCTAAATATGTTAAATGTTTAAATATATTGTGGTCAATGGTAAAAAAAAGTAGTTGTTTTACCCAGATAGTTAAAAAAGAGCATATTTTAGAGTAGTAATCACAATACTATAATACCATGATATTTTCATACCGTCAGAATCTTATACCGGCCCATGCCTAGTTTCAGTACGCTAGCTTTAAGGATATCTATAAGCTAGTGTGGTACAAAATTCGCATTTAGAAGATATAAACCTGATATTGGGCCTCACAGTGGCGCAGTGGGTAGCACAATCGCCTCACAGCAAGAAGGTCGCTGGTTCGAGCCTCGGCTGGGTCAGTTGGCGTTTCTCTGTGGAGTTTGCATGTTCTCCCCGTGTTGGTGTGGGTTTCCTCCGGGTGCTCCGGTTTCCCCCACAAGTCTAAACACATGCGCTATAGGTGAATTGGGTAAGCTAAATTGTCCGTAGTGTATGAGTGTGAATGGGTGTGTATGGATGTTTCCTATTGATGGGTTGCAGCTGGAAGGGCATCCGCTGCGTAAAACATATGTTGGATAAGTTGGCGGTTCATTCCGCTGTGGCGACCCCAGATTAATTTTTATACAAAAGCGTATTAGTGTGGACATGGCCCAAAGCTTACAGTTTGGTACTTCTGCCTAAACGGATGGTTTTTTTCACGTCACCTCACACTTCAGTTTCTCAAAAAATCTTGACCAATCAAATGCTCTCTAGCATCTGACATGCCCCGCCCCCTTCAAGACGCTTCTCATTTACTTTTCATACTTTCCACTCTCACTGGTAGAGCTGTGATAAAAGCAAGTTTTTTTTTTAGAGGAGGAGCTACGCTATGCCCCCACTCATCATGTTTCAGTAGAGATTTAGGGGGCTTTCACACTTGGGTCGATCGACTGGTCCAAACCCAAGTTTGATCGTCCCCTTTTGCCACCTTCTTGGCTGGTTTCACATCGTCTTTTTTCCTTCTGAACCCCCGGTACGCTTGCGTCATCAAAGAGCTGTTGTGTGTACGGCTATTGCTAGGTGAGGGTCATTAAAGCCAAGGTGCCAAAATGGAAAGACGTACGCACATCGCGGTCGTTCTGCTTTTACTGAATCTTTTGGTGTTGGTAACATACAGAGAGAGAGAGAGAGAGAGAGAGAGAGAGAGAGAGAGAGAGAGAGACTTGCGTTTATCTGCTGCAAAAACATTAATAAAGTTCAGAACATCACTCGATGTCCGCAGAAGTTATTTTTGGAGGAGACAGGCAGACATTATCACTGTGTTTGCACTGGGTCAGTCACCAAGCTACAGTACAGCGATACACACACACACACACACACACACACACATGAATGAACGTTATAAAATCTAAAGTTTGTTGTACCGTTGCCGGTTCTCTTCTGCTATTTGGTACGATTGCATTCATATCAGATGTGAACCGGACCCCTGACCACCTCTTTCAGGCGGACTCGGGTACGGTTCACGGGTGCGCAGTTTAGAAGACAGCGTTCACAGTTGTTAAACGTTCCGAACTCTGATGTTAAACGAACCCGGGTGCAGACCTAAAGTGCTAGTGTGAAAGCACCCTTAAAATATCGAATAAAAATGCACATTTCAAACCACTTCACTGGACCTCTAACAGTATATTTGAGCTCTTTTATCAAGAAGACAGCATCGCCTTATTTTTACTAGCAGGTCAAACACGTCACGTTTCTTTTTGAAAGTCATTCTCAGCTTCTTTGATTGCAACCTTGCCAGCTGGCTTTGATACAGATGGGAATTGGAGAGATAGAGGAAAAAGCACGTCTTGATCTAAAAATTGTCAGAGCTCTAAATTGCAGCACCTCTCTTCCAAAGAAATATTATCAAAGACGCTGTGGAGAAAGTTGGAAGCACAACATTGACAGTGGGCGAAAAGGAGGGGGCTGGTGTTGTGACATTGATGGGAGAAAGCCTCGACTGAAGCAGATATGAGTGTCAAACAACATGCACGGCAGAGAACCGCTTCTAAGTTTAGATACAGTCTCTAGACAAAGCAGCAACCTTGACGCTGGATGGGATGGTGGCATAATAGTGAGATATGATATGAGACTCATATCTGATATTGATGTTCGTTATTGTTGTGCTTTTTTTTCCGAAGCGGAAAAGCAAATGAGGCTGCACGGTGGCGCAGTGGGTTGCACAATCGCCTCACGGCAAGAAGGTCGCTGGTTCGAGCCCCGGCTGGGTCAGTTGGCGTTTCTGTGTGGAGTTTGCATGTTCTCCCCATGTTGGCGTGGGTTTCCTCCGGGTGCTCCGGTTTCCCCCACAGTCCAAACACATGCGCTATAGGTGAATTGGGTAAGCGTAGTGTATGTGTGTGAATGAGTGTGTATGGATGTTTCCCAGTGATGGGTTGCAGCTGGAAGGGCATCCGCTGTGTAAAACATATGCTGGATAAGTTGGCGGTTCATTCCGCTGTGGCGACCCCAGATTAATAAAGGGACTAAGCCGAAAAGAAAATGAATGAATGAATGAAAAGCAAATGAGTAGAAGGATTGGAATCAGGACGGGTCTAAGATTATAGAGCGATGAGAAAGTAAATATGGTGCAGGTTTTGCACTGGGAAAGGTTTTCATATTGTGTTTACAAATAATTCAATGATTATTTTTCATGGGATGAGAGCGAATGAATGAAATATAATAATATTTGATTAATGATATTAATCAAAAGTTCATGAGTGGGCTTTTTAATGGAACAAACAAATATAATTGATTTTATTTAACATTTTTGCATTTATGAGAAAAAAAGCTGAGGTATGGACGCGGCAGATGTGAAATTGGCACTTGTGTGATTTTGTTAAATCAAATGGTTTCAAGAGTTCACACTGAGCTGATGATTAAATGTAAAAGCGAGTTTGGCATGCTGTCCCGGGAGAGAGCCCTGAGCTCATGAGATCCTCGAGCCCGGGGCTCCCTCCCGTTTGCGGGGCGAGAGGGGAGTTTGAGCTCAGGTAGCTCTCGAGAACTCCCCAAGATGCCTTCAGCTCGGGACAGCAGCCGCGTATTGAAGAACCCCCCCAAAGGCAAGGAGATAGATACTATATATATATATATATATATATAGGAATCGTCTGATTGGTGGATTGTGCATTAGCTAAAGCGGGACCAGCTGCAGTCAATCATAAGCACGTGCTCCTCTCCAAATTAGTTTATGAATAAACTTCGCTTAAAAACATTAACAGATTTTATTCTCGGTGTAAAATGTTATTTTTGGTGTTTTTTCATGGCAAGGTTGACATTTCCATGGAATTGCTCATCCTTTTTTTTTCTAGCAATTTGGAGAAATTAG
>CAIGQW010027839.1:4344-16627 GCA_903798125.1 Danio choprae
GTACTGATTATGGGCTTTATAACAACAGCATAAACTACTATGACAATTACTGTTGTAATTGTAGTGCAAGTAGAGTAAAAGTAGCTGTTGTAAACTACTCAAAGTTATTTACAACAGGTACTTTTACTCTACTTGCACTACATTTTTGTCACCAAATGGCCTTAAACGATCACTAAATGCAGTACAGAATGTTACGTTTTCACACACACCAAAAACTGCATGTATTTTTGGCCCTTAAGTTACACAGCTAGTCTTGAGTCCTTTTAAAGGGCCACTTTTTACTCATTTCCTTTATTTGCACTAGATTTTGTTTGTCATTCATTCATTCATTTTCTTCTACTCCCTTTATTAATCTGGGGTCGCCACAGCGGAATGAACCGCCAACTTATCCAGCATATGTTTTACGCAGCGGATGCCCTTCCAGCTGCAACCCATCACTGGTAAACATCCACACACACCCATTCACACACATACACTACGGACAATTTTAGCTTACCCAATTCAACTGTACCGCATGTGTTTGGACTTGTGGGGGAAACCGGAGCACCCGGAGGAAACCCACACGAACACGGGGAGAACATGCAAACTCCACACAGAAATGCCAACTGACCCAGCCAAGGCTCGAACCAGCGACCTTCTTGCTGTGAGGCGATCGTGCTACCCATTGCGCCACCGTGCAGCCATTTTGTTTGTCAGTTAATAGTATTTTTTACTTGAGTAGGATTTTTCAGTACCACTGGTAAAGACAGACTTATAAAACTTAAACAAGACAAGCTTAAACTTAAGACAGAAGGAATGCAGAAACGTAATGCTTTTTAGGCTGAACTACTTCTGGTGAGTTTGGGATTTGTCCTGAAACACTCCACACTAAAGTGCAACAACTGCTAAGTGAATTTGCTCCTGAGTTTCATCACATTTGAGACCAAAAGAAGTGTCAAACTCTGTTCTTTCTGGTTCAGACTAAAAATGGCCAAAGGCATCGATGCCTCCACTGTGGGTCAGGGAGCCTGTGAAGATCAGCCCGTCGGCCCAGCCTGTGTGCCCAGAAGCCGGAGTTTTGTGCTGTCCTCATTGGTTGCTGTTTCTCCAGTCGTGCTGTGGTGTTGTCGGCGCTCTGTAAATCCACTCATCTGCTTTCATCAGCCGGGCCCGGAGCCGCAGAGTGCCTGCAGCGCTTTGCCTTGCAGACGGGGCTTCAGATGGGCTCTTTTTTTTTCTGCAGGATGTGTCAGTCACAGGAATACAGATCCAGAGCTGAGGGAGTCTGACGGCAGGATCAATGAGAGCAGGAGTCTTTCTCTACCGGCTCCAGCATATTCAACATATTCTCACTGAGCCTGAAACGCACTCACAGGGAATCTGTAATGGTACATTTTTTGAGCTGTTGGGTAAACAACGATGCTAAAGGCGTGCTGGGGTACAAGATGCATTTGATTTTATTTACTATTTACATGTAAACATTAGCTTTTCACTGTGTATTGACATATGGCTAATCATTGGTGCAATCATAGGAGGCAAATGCAAATTAATAAATAAATAAAAATGTATTCACAGTGAATCTGTAATGGCAAAATTTTGAGCTGTTGGGTAAACAACGACGCTAAAGGCGTGCTGGGGTACAAGATGCATTTGATTTGATTGACTATTTACATGTAAATATCAGCTTTTCACTGTGTATTGACATTTGGCTCATCATTGGTGCAATCCTAGGAATTGAATGCATTAAGAAGTCTCGAGCCAAAAATCTTCCAATGCCGACAACCACTTGTACCTGAAGAATAAGATCAATAGCATGGTTCAAACACTGTAGTATTTACTATGCATTGCTGTAGTATTTTTCCATATGGGACAGGTGTTATGGTCTGCCCCATTTGTGGTTGTTTTATTCATCGGTGAGGTTCCCCATGCAGAATCAGATTCATATGGAGATAAACTTAAGGCTGAATGCAAAGTTTGAAGGCTGTCTGAAACTGGGGGGAAATTTATAATGCATGATTTTGGGATGGCCTTTCTGTGTGCCGTACGCAGTGAATGACAATGCAGCGGGACTGGCAGAACTGGAGCGAGTGTTTAGAGGCCAGGACTGAATGTGGATGCTGAAGCCTTCAAAGGCCTTGAGGCCCAGCTGCCATAATATCTCATTCCTTTTGTCCTCTCGCTCTCTCTCGCTGGCTCCCGCTCCGCACACAGATGACGCTCTTTCCAAGTACTCTCAAAAGCACACAACAAAAGGCGGCATTGTGAGGCCTTGCTCTCCCCGAGCATTCAGTACACACACAGCAGACGCATTCGTACGCAATTCTATTTTGTTTTTTTGTTCTCCTTTTTTTCTATGATGATGTGTCCATATCTATTTTATCCTCACTCTTTTCAAGGCTATTTCTGGTCTCCTCTCCGACTGAGGGGGAGTGTTGGAGAAATGGTGGGCTGCCCATTGTGAGGGAGATTGAAGTGATGTCCAAAAGGAGATTGGATTGATGCACTGTCGACATTAAAATCCGTCTTTCTGAGGAGTGAACGCCACATATTCAGCAGAGATCAAATTGGGTGACAGTCTTTCCACACAAGCTTGTTTCTTCTATGTTATTTCACTTTAAATTGTCTCGCTTCTTGAGTATTCCTTTGTGATCTCAACGCATGAAGATGTGTTAGAAGAACTGGTGTGTCTGAAAGCCCCTTGAGAGAGCGCCTGCATTGCTTGTGAAGAGCGTTTCGTCTTCATGTATAAACCAGTCAGTGTTTTGGTTTGGCTTGCAGCGCTTCTCGCAGGCTTAGTGTGAAATACGAAAAAGCTGCAGTACTTATTGCTGCCAAATAGGATGTGTTTGCTTGATATTCCTGTCAGAGAAACTTTATCCTAGCTACATCCTTAACCCCAGTTATAGCCTCATATAAATCAGGGAAATGAGTCTTACGGCTGATTTATAGTTCTGCGTCAAGCGCACCCGTATGGTCCGGCGCAGCCTTCGCACGGTCGCATAGCCCTCGCCGTGGCTGACGCGCACCTCTCAAAAAGGTAACTGCACGTCACAACGACACGTAGAGCAAGCTCTGTGATTGGTCAGCTTGGTAGCTGTGACGTGTATGGGCGGGGCTGAGAGCCGCAAGCCGGATGGAGCTATTGTTTACAAATGTGTAGAGTTTTGTTTTGTGATTAAAGTTGTAGCACGTTCACCGATTCCCACCAAAACACCCACGAAGAAACTCGACACTGAGGAACATAAAAGCCTGCTGCCAGCTAGCGTTTCGGAAATGTTACTGCAAAGCAAGACACACACAGAAGTATGATAAAAATAATAATTCCTTACATTTATATAGCACTATTCTGGACACTTAAAGGGCTTTACACATTTTTGGGGGGAATCTGCTCATCCACCACCAGTGTGCAGCATCCACCTGGATGACCAGACCACACACCAGCTGATTGGTGGAGAGGAGACAGAGTGATGAAGCCAATTATGATATGGGGATGGTTAGGAGGCCATGATGGACAGAAGCCAGTGGGCAAATTTGGCCAGGACATCGGGGTTAAACCCCTACTCTTTTTCGAAGGACAGCCAGGGAATTTTAACGACCACAGAGAGTCAGGACCACGGTTTAACGTCTCATCTGAAAGACGGCGCTCACTGAATAGTATAGAGTCCCCTTCACTATACTGGGGTGTTATGACCCACACAGCCCGCAAGTTGAGCGCCCCCTGCTGGTCTCACTAACACCACTTCTGGCAGCAACCTAGCTTTCCCATGTGGTCTCCCATCCAGGTACTGACCGGGCGCAGACCTGCTTAGCTTCACTGGGCGACCATGTGAGAGTTGCAGAGAGCTAGCTGCCGCTATAAATGCACGGCTAAGCACAAAGCAGACGCCATGGGTCACGGCGATCACTCGACTTTAATCCTTAGACTTAGGGGTCGTTCACACACTGTTTTTCCTCTACAACGCACTACTTTTCTATTGTATTTCAATGTAAACACGCTTGACTGGCGCGTTTGACCGTTACGCTTATATCTTTTGAAGTGAGCGCCACGTTTTTTTAGACATGTCAAGTCGAAAGATCTTCTACTTTCACATGCAGGTTGTGGCCAACAATATGGCAAGCTAAGTGTAACGCCATGGTGGCGGATGGTGACAGAACGAGACGGAGAAGGAGATATATAACAAAACGGATTTATTAAACACTTACGGGGAACAGATACTGGATGCGGGAAGACAGGACGAGACAACCACACGAAGCAGACGACCCAAACGAACCAAAATACCGGACAACAATGGACACAGACGAAAGGGTATAAATAGATAAAGGATGATTACACTGATGACACAGAAGGGATGAACACAGGTGGAACATTAACATTGACAATGGCGGGAGGAATACAAAGGCACGTGACAACAACAAACGATGACGCGGACGAACACTGACACTAAGCATGTGTAGTTTGTTCTGCTCGACAGCATTTCATGACCCAGATTTTATACCGTATGATCCCAATTATTATTATTATTACTATTATTTTGACTCTTCAAAGAGGATTAGATTACATCAACATTGCTTCGGATGCTAACAGCTATGTTTCGGATGCTAACGGCGATCATGAATATACCATAGACAATGTAAACACACCTTTGATGGACGTGTTATGCCGGCATCTCTCAGGTCTTTTGAAGCGTTTACAATTAAAGTGTTATTTTACAAATAATACAAATAATTCTGGTTTACTTCCGGCCACAACAGTATATCTTCTAGCAACAATCTTCTAGCAACCCGGTACTGGGAAACATCCATACACACTCATGCAGACACACACTCATACACTACGGCCAATTTAGTTCATCCAATTCACCTACAGCGCATGTGTTTGGACTGTGAGGGAAACCGGAGCACCCGGAGGAAACCCACACCAACACGGGGAGAACATGCAAACTCCACACAAACGCCAACTGACCCAGCCGGGACTCGAACCAGCAACCCTCTTGCTGTGAGGCGACAGTGCTAACCACTGTGCCACCATGTCACCCTGTATTGTTCACAATAAGTCGATGTACTGATTATTGTGACAGGCCTACATGTGAGCCCACACTTTCAAGGATTTTGACCACAAAAACAAATAATAATGAAAACTAGACAAATAAATCGTTCCTGCAGCTCTTCCATATCCAGAAACCACCAACACGTGTAGCATTATCAAGGGCAAGTGATTTCTCTTTCATGCTCCAATCTGGCTGTACAACATCTACGCAATATCCAGGAATCTGGAGCACAAGTATCATCCATCGATTAGGAGTTACAAAGGAAAAACGACAAACCAAGAGTGCTTTCCAAGCTGGTTAATGCTGGTTAGTGCTTTTATAACTCTATAATAAATCGCAGATCAACCAGCATGTCTACCAGCATCCTAAATGCAACATGTTCTCTTGATCAGCAATGCTGGCCTTTATAACAGGGTACAATGAGGGCATGACATTGAATAAAAAATAAATAAATAAATAAAAGACAAGGTACAATGAGTGCTTGACATTGGATTAAAAATATCTTTATATATAGAGAGAGATATGTTTGAGAGTTTTAGAAGATACAAGATATCATTGAGCACACTTTTGTACCCTGTTTTGATCTCAGGGTTATAGTTTGTCCTTAAAAACCACACGAATAATCCCATGAGCGGAGTTTCTTCCAGTTTCAGCTTCAAGTTCCTGATTTAGATGAACACCAAACGTTATACTGAATGTCAAAGTCAGGGGTTTGGACCAAAGAGAGCCAACTGACCAATAAAACAAGCATACAAAGGAATAAAAGCTCCATTAAGCCTCTTGTCATGTGTATTTTGCCCATTTATTCTTGTGGGAGTTTGGAAGAAAGTCGAAGCATCTGAAGAGGGTCTTTCAGTGCTGCATATTTCTTTGTTTGATGATCTGAAGATCCCCCTTACTGTACGTTCAGCTCTGGGAAAACATGCCCAAGGGTTAAACTTTTGTTTTTGATGTACAAATGTAAAAAGGAAACGGCATCAATAATCACAAATAACAGTACAGCAATATTCATACAATACGTCACAGACAAAAGCTAAGAAATGGGTAATGCAACAACCAGGGCTGCATGATATCGGATATCTAAGATATAAGATGTGCATGTGAAATAATGAAATAAATGATGCAATAAAAACAAATTGAATGACTAAACAAAAAAATAATAATGTAATTTAAATAAAGGGAAATATGATTGGGGTGACACGGTGGCTCAGTGGTTAGCACTGTCGCCTCACGACAAGAAGGTCACTGGGTCGAGTCCCAGCTGGCTCAGTTGTTGTTTCTGTGTGGAGTTTGCATGTTCTCCCCGTGTTGGCGTGGGTTTCCTCCGGGTGCTCCGGTTTCCCCCACAAGTCCAAACACATGCGCTATAGGGGAACTGATGAACTAAATTGGCCGTAGTGAATGAGTGTGTCTGTGTGTGAATGAGAGTGTATATGGGTGTTTCCTAGTACAGGGTATCTGCTGTGTAAAACATATGCTGGAATAGTTGGCGGTTCATTCTGCTGTGGCGACCTTTAAAATAGAGACTAAGCCAGAGGAAAATGAATGAATGAATGAAATATGATTGAAAGACTGGAAATCAACAGGGAAATAGGGATCAACTCTAAAATAAATGAACAAACCCATCCATGTATTGGGCGTTTCTTATTAACAACCTGATGTTCTTTAACCTTATGTTTTATCCAGCCATTTTATGCCCCAGTCTGCATGTAGCTGCTTTATATTGATTGCTAATCCCCAAGAGATGACGATTACTGGGTTAAACGTTCAGGAAACAACTCCATATAAGGTCATATTCAGCACTTTTGAAATGGACAGTGACTCCTCTGAGTAGCACATAGAGCTAAGTGTTATTGCGGGATTATGTTACGTGCGCTCGTGAACGTTCGCAAATGTACACTTACAGAACGCTCTTAAAGGAGACCTATTGTGCGCCTTTTTACAAGATGTAAAATACATTTCTGATGTTCCTAGAGTGTGTGTAGTGAAGTTTCAGCTCAACATAGCACACATAATGTTTTCTAGCTCTCTGAAACTTCAGGCTTTGATTCTAATTGTGGCGTTTTGGTGACCGTCGCTTTAAATGCAAATGAGATTGCGCTCTTTTCAGAAGTGGGCGGAGCTACAGATGCCTATGTGTCAGCATAGTGGCAGATTCAAAAACAAGACTAACGTCCTATGCTAATGAGGGAGAGATGGTCACTAGTGGGCGTGGTTTCCCCCCTCTGATGACATCATACAACCGGAGAACGTCAATCAAAGTGTTTCTGCAGACTGTTTTTATCAAGCCTGATTATAAAACTCAAAATTAATACATGTTTACCATTAGAGGCTGGATATATTCACAGACTGTCGCCACACAACTGTGTTTAAACCCCTTATGAAAGTGATTTTTGCATAATAGGTGCCCTTTAAGAGACTAGATACAACCCAGCCCAGCCGTCTCCATGTAAGAGTGCATTTTGCTTCATTGAGGGCAGGCTTGTAGAAAGAGTCCATTAAAACAAGTATTTAAGCAGCAACACTGTGCATGCTAGTCTTTCTCTCTCTCTCACACACACACACACACACACACACACACACACACACACACACACACACACACACACACACACACACACACACACACACACACACACACACACACACACACACACACACACACACACACACACACACACACACACACACACACACACACACACACACACACACACACACACTCGCTTGCAGCTTTGTTGCATTATTAATCTCCACGGAGATTCAGAGACTTGAAAGTTTCTTCGCTTCTTGTTGCGTTCATTCTAGCAATTTAGCAGTGAAATGTTTGCACGATGGTTGCCCTCTTGGGGGACTTACGGTATTAAACGCGTACGTTTCTACCTGCTGAACTCTTATAGCATGATTTAGCCAAAC
Source organism: Danio choprae (assembly GCA_903798125.1). Lineage (NCBI taxonomy): Eukaryota > Metazoa > Chordata > Actinopteri > Cypriniformes > Danionidae > Danio > Danio choprae. The sequence goes on from CAIGQW010027839.1 coordinate 12,288, forward strand.
AGTTGTATGTTAGTCACTCGTCCTGCAGGGTTGGACATCTTTTCATCCGCCTCCTGTCTCCCAAGACAAGCTTTAATTAACTCCAAATGAGATACGATGGACATAAAACAATGTTTTTTCCCCCTCCTCCTCCTTCTTCTGCTATTTAAATGCAGTATGGAGGAGTAATAAATAAATCACCGTGTCTCTAATCTCCGTGATATACCCGCTGAGCAGGGCTACGGCGCGGCTGATGAAGAAACAGTGTTCGTAAATTTGTCCTGGTGGAAAGGACGAGGGCGAATGTTAATTTAAGATGATGAGAAATGAAAGACGTGACTGAGAACTAGAGGAGTCAACAGAACAGCTGGACAGTGCTGTACTTTTACCTCACAACACCTCTTGCTCACCTTGGCTATACGCTGCGATGTTATTGCTTAGTTTTTGTGTTGTTTTTTTGTTTAAAATCTACAAATTCCTGAATCAAGGATTTTTTAGACAGGAATGAAATATTTTTATTTATTTATGTCATTAAAAGAGTGCATTAAGTGAAGTTTATCTATAAACTAGTTTGGCGAGGATCACGTGCTTATGATTGATCACGGCTGGTCCCGCATTATCCAATTCATGATTCACCAATCAGACGATTCCTAAGCCACTATAAATACCCTGAGTTTCATATCACAGCCATCTTTGTTTTGAAGAATCCCCCCTTCCACCCCTACTCCTCCTTTCCTAGATGGGTGGCACGATGGCTCAGTGGTTAGCACTGTTGCCTCACAGCAAGAACGTCACTGGTTCTAGTCCTTACCAAGCCAGTCGACGCTTCTGTGTGGAGTTTACACGTTCTCCCCGTGCTCACGTGGGTTTCCCCTGGGTTCCCCGGTTTCCTCTCACTGTCCAAAAACATGCAACTTAAGTTAATCGACTAATCCAAATCGCCATCATAGGCGTGCTCCTAGTAAGTAGTCATCTCAAGAGCAATCACTATCTGTTCATTAGCTACTACAGCAGGGGAGTTCTCCAGATCTACCTGAGCTCAAACTCCCCTCTCGCCCTGCAAACGGGAGGGAGCCCCGGGCTCGAGGATCTATGAGCTCAGGGCTCTCTCCCGGGACAGCATGCCAAACACGCTTTATAACCAATCATCAGCTAAGTGTGAACTCTTGAATGATAGGGGGACCCATAATGCAGGTACACATTGCTTATTACACGCAGAGGGATGCGCAGCAGCACAGAAATATTGTGTTGTTTTCATTAAATCACTCCGGACCCCTCACACCCAGCACACTGCCTCTTTGAACTGTTACCTTCTGGTCGACGCTACAGAGCACTGTGCACCAGAACAGCCCGACACAGAAACAGTTTCGTCCCTCAGGCAATCCATCTCATGAACACTTGATGATAGTAACTGTGAAACACACATCACTGCTTCCTATACACTTTAGACACATACACTTATTTAACAACATACTTTACATGCCGATTTGCACATAACAGCTGCACATATAACGCTGTATATAGTAATATACCTGTGAACGAGATGCTAATGGTCTAATCCGATTCAATGATCTATGCTAAGCTAAGCTAAAAGTGCTCCCGCCAGAATTAATATTAAAATATCTTTATACAGGCTGCACGGTGGCGCAGTGAGTAGCACGATCGCCTCACAGCAAGAAGGTCGCTGGTTCGAGGCTCGGCTGGGTCAGTTGGCGTTTCTGTGTGGAGTTTGCATGTTCTCCCCGTGTTGGCGTGGGTTTCCTCCGGGTGCTCCGGTTTCCCCCACAAGTCCAAACACATGCACTATAGGGGAATTGGGTAAGCTAAATTGTCCGTAGTGTATGTGTGTGTATGAGTGTGTGTGGATGTTTCCCAGTGATGGGTTCCAGCTGGAAGGGCATCCGCTGCGTAAAACATATGCTGGATAAGTTGGCGGTTCATTCCGCTGTGGCAACCCCAGATTAATAAAGGGACTAAGCCGAAATGAAAATGAATGAATGAATGTCCTGTCTCTGTAATTCTGTTGCACTGTAGAGGCTTCTGTCACCAAAGCAAGTTCCTCATATGGGTGAACATACCCGGCAATAAAGCTCTTTCTGATTCTGATCCTGAAATGAGTCAAAATGAAGTGTTTTTCCTGAACACAAGCAACATAGCGTGGCAATGGGGTAAGCAGAATTATCTTGTTATCGCTTTGAAATAACATTATTTTGCTTATTTGACAGAAAAACTCACTTAACTTCGACTCATTACTTCTGAAAACAAGACAATATTTTATTATCGTCTAGAAAATGTTTCTTAATTTAAAGCTTTTTAGATATTTTGGACCAGAAACAAAACAAAAACTCTTTCTTTTTACAGCGTAGGCGATGCTAAAAGCCTTTATGAACCTCTCATGTCTGAGGAGAAATAAACATGTTAACGTCAACCTCTTTGAAAGACTATCTGAAGGTGTAAGCCACTTCATCCGTCCTTGCTTCTCAAGGGTAACATCTAAATATGACCACAACATGACTATAATACATGGCTAAACATTTCCACAGATAGCAAATGCTTGTACCTAAAACACTCAGAATGGTCCCTTTATTCATCAGGGGTCGCCACAGCGGAATGAACTGCCAATTATTCCAGCATATGTTTTACGCAGCTGATGCCCTTCCTGCTGCAACCCATCACTGGGAAACACCCATATACTCTCATCCACACACACACACACACACACACACTACGGCCAATTTAGTTCATCCAATTCCCCTATAGCGCATGTGTTTGGACTGTGGGGGAAACCGGAGCACCCGGAGGAAACCCACACCAACACGGGGAGAACATGCAAACTCAACACAGAAACGCCAACTAACCCAAATGGGACTCGAACCAGCAACCTTCTTGCTGTGAGGCCACAGTGCTAACCACTGAGCCATCGTGCCGCTCGAATGGTTAACATAAGTATCTTAATAGCAGTTCTTTTGATTTATGCTCTGTATAAAATAACTGCCTCCCGCCAGTGCTGATATACCGCCATATCGCACTGCTACTCCTGTGATATTGCGTTTATACAACAGTTCGACGGCGTAATCGTGTATATAAAACAGAAAATCAAACACGGAGAGTCTAAAAACCCTTTTGTAAGAGGAACTACTTTCTTCCGCCGTTCATTCACATCTGCAGCTGACGTCAGTACAGCAGAAGCCATTACTAATTCACCAACATCACTGTAGAGCTAGTGTTTGAGGGATTCTCTAGCGTAATGTCTAAAGTGATGACAAAACAGCTGATTTTGCTCACATGTTAAGATTATAAGGCTGAACAGCATGAAATGCCATCAGTCTACAGAGATATCTCCTTACAGTATTACAGTCTACAGTATTTCTCTGCTGCAATCGGGAGATCACAATAATTAACCCAGAATAAAGCAGCGCAGTCACTACCAGATTGCTGTTGTGTTTGCGATAAGGAAAAACGCTAAACACATGAGGGCATTTCTTCCTTCTTTCTGCCAACACAGCACACGTTCCTGATATGCGAGTCCCATCTCACACTCAATACACTACAATTATATGGTATAAATACAGCACTACACCATACACGAGAGAGATCGACTTACCCGTATAATAATGATTTGATCAGCTGCAGTTTGAAATTACGCTGTTTTAATTTTATAAGGGCTTATTATGCGGTCCTGTCGCCATCTTGTGGATTGACAATGTCAATTATCTTTGCTCAAAGACGGGCTGATGACGTGCTGTCTCTCAGAAATTATAAATATTTTAAAATAGGCACTGTCCTGATAAATAAACTGCAGAGCTGCAATCTAAACATCTACATTCTCCACTAAAAAAGCCTCAAAAGTACAGTATGTTGCCCAACAGCAGCAATATTTGTCAGACTGTAGAGTGTCCTCTGCTTGTTGCTGTATGTGGGTGGAGTAATACACAAGAGTGAAGGGTTAAGAGGATGGTCGAGTGCTGTTACTGGCAGAATATACATGTAATATTATCTCCTTGGACCCAGAGGGCTGCCCTGTCAATGCCTGATCAAAAAGCCTTTTGTGCTGCAGCAAACACTGAGAGCAGTCAATTCAGTTTATGCACAGGCAGGTATGTACAGGTCTGATATGTATGCATTTTTTGGGGTAATATTGCAATGGTGTGCAAGCTGATGTTAGTATGCCACTTGCAAATAAACTGAAAAGCATATTGAGAGTCAAAAGCAATGACTAAAAAATATACATATACTGTACAGCTGAAGTCAGCATTATTCGCCCTCCTGTGAACTTCTTATTAAATTATTTCCCAGATGATGCTGAACAGATTTAGGAGTTTCTCCCAGTATTTCCTATAATATTTGTTCTTCTGGAGAAA
>CAIGQW010027864.1:0-11256 GCA_903798125.1 Danio choprae
GTGTGTGTGTGTGTGTGTGTGTGTGTGTGTGTGTGTGTGTGTGTGTGTGTGTGTGTGTGTGTGTGTGTGTGTGTGTGTGTGTGTGTGTGTGTGTGTGTGTGTGTGTGTGTGTGTGTGTGTGTGTGTGTGTGTGTGTGTGTGTGTGTTTGTGTGTGTGTGTGTGTGTGTGTGTGTGTGTGTGTGTGTGTGTGTGTGTGTGTGTGTGTGTGTGTGAAGGGTGCCAGAGCTTAACAATGGAATAAAACATTCTTTTACAAGAGATAAAAGGCCACATAAAGATGACAGGGTGGAAGCATATAGCTGTTTTCACAAGTAATATACCATCGGCTCTCAAACACAATTTGGCGGCAATGTTATAGCTTTGCTTTCCGAGGTCACAATGGTCATTAACTTTGAATCTGCGTCTCCGTAGATCTCGAAATTGATATTGTTGTGCATTGCAAATGACTCGCCGTAGATTCATTTTCCATTGCTTTTCTGTTTTCCAGTAGAGCGACTGGAGTTTATTAAACTCCTGGAAGACTGATTGATTTTGGAAGTGTAAAAAAATGGATCAAAGTTCAGATTGACTTTAGATTTAGACAGCAGAGGCTCGGAAGGGTGCATATTACTACTGCCTGGGCTGTTTATGGAGGAAGCAGGGAAAAGGCATTATTATTACTGCATTCAGTATTATGCAACTGTGGGAACTATGACAGTGAGACCTCCTCCCGTCCTCCATTGTGTTTCTGCCTTTAAATGGAACAATCGAAGATGTACATCATGTAGCACACCCGGTTTCTATTATACCTTGTCACCGCAACTATATACCCACAAATTATTCATTTTTTCTTTCTTAGTGAACAGAGATCTAGTGAGTCACTAGGAGATCCAGAAAACATGGCAGACCTGACAGATATGTCGATTACTCCTCAAATTATTTGTACATGCAGCATATTTTGCTAGCACATCCTGAACATTTTGTTTATTATAAAAAAATGCATAATGGTTTGATTTCCTCAACAATTCCTAAACCGTTTTTTTCAACTGTATGTGTAGATTTGAAATTTTCCTATATCCTACCTGAATAAAATAAGTTTTTAAAGCATGTTTTATTAGTTGCATACATTCTGTACAGTTAAAAAAAAAACATAAATAAGATTTTTAAGAAAGAACATTGATCAAAATTAGAGAGCACTTTCAGATGCTTCACAGTTATTGGTGTTAATCTGGCAACTGGTAATTTCCTTAATTATCTGACAAACTCTATTTAATTGGCAGCCTGACTTTCCAGCTTTCAATGACTTATAACACCGCAGCTAGAATTGCTTGCCTGTTCAGCACTGAAAAGGGTAAGGATCTGTATCCCGGCATATAATGTTTAACATTTAAGAAAATTTGGACTGAAAGCCCTGCAAACGTCTCATCGGCAAAAAAAAAAAAAAAAAGAAAATAATATACCCTATTCTGAGCATTCATTGCAACTGGTCCAAAATTTGTGATGAAAACAAGGTTCATTTATTTGGGTCTGAGAAGAAACATAATGTTCATCATCAAACCGGAAAAATCATGAACTCACAGTGTATCTGTACACTGTGCACTTATTCTTGACTGAGCCTTTTGTTTCTAATTGTGATCATTATTTACTACAAAATAAAGTTTTTGTTGAAGTGCCTCAGTAAGTTTATAAAACATTTCTTCAGATTTTGTAATTTCCTCAGAACCGTATGCATCAACATAGGCTCATTCTGAAAACGTAACCCTGTATACATTTCTGGAGGTTGCAAATTATGTAGCCAGAAGTCCGTATGGCTGCATTTCGTCTTTAAAACGAACGCTACGGGGCAGTATGACACCGTTCTATTTCACACTTACCAGCTGACCGCATACCTCTTTGTGGACGGCTTTTCCCCTGTTACCAGTTTGACCAGTAACTTGCCATGTACGTTGGCAGACTTAAGACGAGTCAATCTGTGCTTTTGAAAACACTATTGGTCGGGTTTAGGGAAGAAGGAGGGTTGGTCAGTCAATTTGTCAGTCAGTCAGTCAGTCGACAGCAGCCTCTGGTGTATTTACGCGAGAACAGCAGGCACGGATGGCACTTGCAAGAGAAATTTGAGATCTCAAAAGTGTACACAGTGGCCTTTGGTAAATTTGCGAAAACAAAAGCTGCAAAAAAAACGTACCCCCTGGGACGTATTTGAAGCTCTCCAGAAATCTATACAACGAAACGTTTTCAGAATGAGCCTGGGTTGTATGGTTCAGTTCAGTACACTACAGACCAGTTTGGTACAGTCCTGATCAGGCTTGCATCTCCACTGCAAATGGTACAGTTTTGGTAAGCGTGGTGTATTACAAAAAGTTGTGATCAACGTAATTCTCTTTCAAAGAGTAAATCTGTATGGGTCATTCACATATCGTATCTTTTGTGAACTCAAGTTCATTATTTCAAATATAAACGTGTGGCAATAGCAATCAAATACAGAGAGAAAGCAGACCACTCACATTTTCTACACATTTTTAGACACCCTTGTAAACAACAATAGGACATATAGCAGATTCTGTTCTTGGTTCTTGAAATATGGCTTGACTACCTCTATTTGGAATTAAATCATTAATTTAGATTGATTGGGATAATTTTGTAGAGGAATGAATCAAACAAATTGCACATGATGTAGAGCAAAGATAAAAGTGTAATAAGCAGTACTTATGGTTTTCTGAAGATTTTAACAGTATTCAATTAATGTACCTGGATATCTGACTAATCAAATGTAATGTAAAGTAACACTGTACAGTCTTCATTGCTGTTAAACTATAATCTGGACTCAGTATTGCAGATACTCGCGTTGCAACAGGCCTATAGTTTGACTCCATAAGACCACAATGTATCTTCAGGAACCATGGATATTAATTATGTTTTGTATTTATTTTATTAATAAAGTGCTAGTAACTGTTTAATTAATCACCATGAATAAAACAAAATCTTGTTTACTATTCTACTGAAGGAAACAAAAATGTCAGTTCAAATTTAGATGGCTTGAGGGTAATCTAACAACAAATACATTTTTGCATGAAGCCAATATCTTGTCATACAAAATATTACATCTCTTCCCAGGCCGCAAAGTACCACAGTATTAGTATCTGACACTCTTTTTAAGTAAAGCTTCCACATTGCACACATACCGTATAAGCACACACATACAGGTAACGAGAACTTCAATAAATCCCCAGTGATTGTAAGCATGCATGCCGGAACAGTTCTGAGCTTGTCCAAGCGTTAAAACAGCACTGGCATTTGATTTGAGCTTTTCATATTGCGATCGTGCCACATTCATTTTCTTAATCATCAGTTTGGTCCCTAATCCTCACTTACACACAGCTGGCATTAGCAGTTTTTCATCTGAAGAGCGAGGAGACCTTTCTCCATCCACCCCACAGCTACAAGCTACCAGTAATTTCACCAACAGGACGACAATAAGGTTCTCGACAAACACACGCTCCTCCAAGAACACACACTACCTCGCAGTCCACACACACTTAAAACGGATTAACTTTTTCATGCTGTCCAACATGGTCTGTTGCCATTTATAATGTGAATTAAAACTAGGTAAATGCCACCATTGCTCAGTCAATAATTCCCCACATGCGCTGGTTATTCCCATTGAGTGTGTCCTTTAGCGAGGCTACCAACACAGAGAGCGATAATTCTGCTAAACACAGCTGTGAGCCGTTTAATTTCACTGCACTGATATGGCATTTGACTTTTTGACTGCGCTGAAATTTGAGCTTGTTAGAGCATCAATAAGTTATCATGTCGAACATTTGGTTAGATTCCTATTTAAATTAGTGTGAATGCTAATAGCGGTTTGATGTTTATTGGCCACACAGTCTGAGATTTTTCATCGGTATCAGCAGCTCCTATTATTTTGCCCAAGCAAACACAAACCCACAGGCCTAACCTGAAGTGGCCCTGCTGACCGCCTTCTTTTTCGACCAGTGCCGCTGATTGACTCCTCTGCCAAATAAAGGGGAAAAACACATCTTTTCCTCCCAGGAGGGTCAGGTCAGCATGCCGCTTATCTGGGCCCTTGCCCTCTAATTACTGCTGAAGAGCTATATATTTGCTCAGTATGTCATTCATTTATGAGTTATTGGCTGTTAAAATTGAGTTTGCAGCTCCCACAGAGGAAGAATGCAGTACGGGGGGAAAAAAAGGTGTATATGCATTTCACATGTCTTTGGATTCTCTTAAAGGATTGCAAATTACTACCGCTCTTTATGAAATATAATATTTCCAAATACACTCGACAGCGATAAGTCACGAAAGACGTGTGCTAATGAGATAGGAACATAAAAAAAAGAGGGTGAAAAGACAGACATTTTAATCTTTTAAAACCCAGGCAGTAGGCACATTGTTAGACAAACTAGGTGTCAGAGTGTTGAATTTTTTTTCATGAAAAGGTTATTTATTTATTTCCGACTCCCGTGGTGAGCTCTAACGAGATGCAGGCTCTTTGAAGAGTTAGCCTGTCACACTTAATAGTTGGCCTTTCTGAACTTGCTAAGCTGCCTCTCCCCACGACATGCATGCCAGTCAAGCAAGGGTTGGAATAGTGTGCATTAAGACCTGCTCGGAGAAAGCTATGATTAAAACAGAGCGCACAGCGTTTGTGTCGGAAAAATGACAGCACTGTGTCTCGGTGCCGCTACGCAGACCGGAGAATATTGTAACACATATTTTATCACAGGCGGATATGTAAGGAAGAAATTCCCTCTTTGTTGGAGATTTTCTTTACACGAGCGTAGCTGGTAATGAAAGGCGCAATGGCATCCTTAAAGTGCTGCCAAGCTGAGCGTCTGCAATTTAAACTTTAATGTGCATATGCTTGTTTTAGGCCTGACAGTGCGTATTTCACATGCTGAGAGTATGCATGCTAGTGAAGGGAAGAGATTTAATCGGCATCGGTACGAATGTAATAAATGCTCCAAATGTTTGTAATTATTGTTAAGTTGTAGAGAAAGAGTTGTATTGGGTGTGAAAAGGATATCTAACAGAGTAATGTGGGTTGTATATTATTTATTAGAAATTGGTGTATTGGCTATAAAAATGACAGGTTGTGTTTTGATAAATTTTTTCTTGACATTATAATTATTATTATAAATTTTGAAAAATACAACACATTTGAAAACAATTTTCGAAGACCTTCCCAAAAACCTAGAGTGCCCAGTGTTAGTTGTCAATATCAATATTAAGGAAAGTCGTGACATGGCCAAGTATGGTGACCAATACAAAGAATTTGTGCTCTGCATTTAACCCATCTAAATGCACACGCACCATAAACACACACACTCACGAAGTACTCAGCCGTGATATTTAGGGTTATTTTAGGTTATTCACTCCCAACAACTACAATTCCTGCCAGTACCATGACTTGAACCAGCAACCTAAGGTCCAAATCTCTAATCATTAGGCCATGGCTATCAAATGTGGTATGATCAAAACATAGACACTGAAACATAGATGTTTTAAACATATATGTTTGATGATTGTGTTAGCTTATATGTCCAATATTAATACTTTAAGATTTGTTTCAAATGGGTCATATCACCCTCCAAAGAGTAATTTAGAGTGAAAACCTTCATGGCCGCCATATTGAAGTGTCAATCCAACTCAAACTGAAGTGCTCAAAAGTGGCAACTTTGAAGGCCTCATCAGAATGACAACCAATAGATACAACACATTTAATTCAGGAGGGCTCATATATGCCCTAATTCTTTTCAAGGTGTCGCTCCACAGAGCAAACTCTTCAGTATACGTGCTTCTAAATGAAATGCTTCGACTTATTTTGACTTTTTTGACTTTGGACATCCAGAAGATTGGTAACAGCTTCCTCCCCCTACCACATAACATTGAAAACCAGAAAACATTAATTGTCTGAAAATTCCAAGTATATATCACTACTGTCCAGAGACCTCCAAGTGGGAAAAGCTGCAAAGTTGGGTTATGGTAAGAAGGGTTACATTTGTGGCTACTGAGAATGTGCATATTAATATAGTTTCTTTTTTGTGATGCTGTTTTTTGTTTTTTTTAATTACTGTTTTTTTTTTAAGTGGTAGGTTTAGGGTTGGGATAGGTGTAAACGTTAACAAAAAGCACAAAAAGATTATTGTAAGGGATAGGTTTAGGGTTGTGGTATGTGTAGACAATAATACAACACATCAGGTTAAGGCAAAGGTGTAGATGTAGATGTTAATAAAACACAACAGGTTGGCCTCCATGTCATGTACAAGACATTAAATCAATCAATTAAAATCCCCAGAAGGGTTGTACAGCCCACTCATTGAAGGTCAAGTCTCAAGTTCCTCCCACCTCCGTTTATACATAACTCGAAAGTCCCCTTTGTGGTACAGAATTGTTGTTATAAAAGAGTTCAATTGTTATCCACGTTTGTGTAAGAATCGTAACAACTCTCACTATAATTATAAACATTTAATGATTGTATCTTTTTGAGTCTGAACCAAAGTAATAATTAGACAATGCAGATGAGTAAAGTTTTTATTTTGCAGTCTTTAAATTACAATATAGTGCTAACGCTACAATGGGGTATATGCACAGGGACTTTTAATTTTCAGTCAGCCAGCTCAAACGCCTCCAGTAAACTGTCATGTCATTTTAAAATCGCCACATTTAAGTTCTGGTTTCTTTAAAAATCAATGATCTTCACTGCCTGACTGAGATACGATATAAAGTGGGTCTCAAGCCAGACAAGAAGCACTACATTAAATTCCATTGTTTCATGTCGTGTCTTTAAAATATGGACATTTATTTTACCACAATATTTTCAATGGCGTTTCAGCCCTCTGCTGCTCCTGACCACGCTTGCGTTTTCTTTCATTTTCTTTAACGCTTAAACAAGTAAATGAATGCTTAAATATCTTTAACGGAGTATATTTTAATTAATTTAATTTAACTAGCCACATCAACCTTTCACCAGAAGTTTATCGGTGGCAGAAAAACACTTACCGTGCATATAGCCCATTCACTGACATCTCTCCTTTTTTGGGATATTCCTTTGGAAGACGTCATCCTAATATGTCACACTATGATGTCATTCTAAAATTAATATCTGCACTTGGATCAATGTGTTTTATGCAAGTATTGAAACAATTTTTTTTAGAAGAGTATGAGCTTTGTAACATACAAACAGACACATTACACACTAAAGAAAAAAATGCATAATATGCCCTCTTTAAGACATATTTTATGTAAAATAACAAGACTCCTTTTCTTCGCATAATCAAGCAGACTAAATCAGGTTGAAAAATGTCTGAATTTAGTAACATCTTAAAATGCTTTGATCATAATGACCTCAAATGCTAATTTAGGCTTTAATGAACTCCCTCCTGTTTATGTCTAATTCAAGGGGTTACACTTATTGGAAAGAGGAACATCACAGTGTTTTTGAGTGACACATGGATGGAAATTAAGGCTCTCCATAGGAGGCTAATTCCTAATTTTCATATCTTGTGTCCTTTTTACCTGCGTGCACCTCTTTTCTTCTCCCGCTCTGTGTTAAGAATATGTGTCATAGTTGATTGCACGAGCTCAGTATGAATAACTCTCTCAAACTTCTCACCGGAGTTGTATTGGAAGTGAAAACTTTAAGTATATAACTCTGCGTTTTACTCTCACATCAGATCCATAAGGCTGGAGAAATTGCCGACGTGTGCGCCGTGAAAAAAAAAAATCATGTCTCATGGTCAGCACTTTTTATCGACTCTATTTCTGTCAACACTATTTTCTGTTCTCAGCTTTTGTCTGCACACTCCTTTCCTCTCTCCATCTTGCTCTTTCATTCACCTCTCCCTTTACACCTTTTTTGTCTGTATTTTTTTTTTCAGGTCACCAAGGTCGACGTTTTATAGTACTTCACATATAGGTGTCATTGTATAAATTGTAAAGCAACCAGTGGACAATTATACTTGAGGCCAAGTTTTACAACAGTTCTGTCTTACTTAAAGATACAGTAACACAGTAAAAATTGCTGTGACAATATCTTTTTTACATTTATTTTCTAATTAAGCTCTGTGACTTACGTAATTAGCATTTAAAATACTAAATGAGCCAAGACTTTAATTTATCAAATTAAAATAATATGAATATGTCTGTTATTATGTGAACTAAGGAAAACTCATGGCTTCCGTGCCTAGTTTTTTAATTAATTAATTTATTTAATCATTTAACCAGGAATGTCCTATTGAGATACAATATCTCTTCTACCAGGGAGTCCTGGTCAAGACAGGCAGCATAGGACAGTTAGGACAGGAGTTGCAAAAAATAAAAAAATACATATCACAACACATAGACACACATACAAATAGTATAAACCATAATCAATTGTTAAAACATGTGCAGAGTTCTAAATTGAAAGTCTTTAAAATATTTTTAAATATACGGATTTGACATGTAGAATATCTTGAAGCCTATTCCATATGTATGCACTGTAAAAAATCCAACTTACAAATTGTTAACTCAATTCAAAATTGTAAGTTGGGTGGACATATTTTGAGCTCAGTGTTGAGTTTACTTTTAAAATCGATTTAACTGAATGTTTAGAACTGGTTTGTTCAATGAAAATAAATACTTAAGTTGAGAAGACTTTACATTTTGAGTTCTTCTCTGGAGCGTTTACTTCCTGCCTTTGCGCATGCTCAGTCTGTCTTAACGCGGCATTTTGCACGAGGTGTCCTCTCATCAGCAGCAGCTTCCATTGCCTAATTCAGGTAAGCTTTGTTTTAGATTTATTATCGAAATTAACCTAAAAATTATGTGAATCTGAAGTAAAATGTAATGTTATGTTTCCAAAAACTAATTTACGTCGTGTGAGGATAATTTCTAACAAGCTCGGGCTGTTCTTTAGCGATCTGTGAAGTTCGCTTCATTTGAAGGACTGTTTAACGTTAAATTAGCTTGTTAAACTGGAAGGGACTGTAGCGAAATATACGGTGGGCACGTTAATAAAGAAATGTGGAGTGTTCACGTTAGTAAGATTGAATGTATTTAAGTAGATTATGCTTTGTATACAAAGTTATGTAGCGCATTACCGTTCGTCTGTTTTGAATATCGTTTTTTATATTGCCAGACTTAAAGTAGGTTTATAACAAGGAATCGTCCGGTATTCAAGGGATTAAAGAAGCATATTAAATCCGCAGTTTGTCCTGTATATGCAATAATGCGCCTTATGATGAATAACATTTTGTAAATACTTTATTAGTTATTCTTTTTGCAGAAGTTGTTAACGTTACTTTTCAGCCTGCTGAACTTGCAGTAATTTTAATACCATTTGCCATTCGCGGTTTGTTAAACGGAAAATCTGTTTTGTCAGATAACGTTAATACATTTATTTTTTCATCCAGTAACGGTATTGCAAAATAAAACGTAGTATCCCTGAAGAAATATTTGAGCTTGAAATATTTGTCACTTTATTTTTACCCCTTTTGTGTCTGTAGTAGGACGGCAAACCGGTAATGTTATAACCACTTCAAATATATATTTGGTAACGTTATACCACTTTAAATATACAGTCACTAGTACTGTGTATATATAGTATTTCAGGATCTTATGGTTTTTTATAATTATCTATTTAGCATACCTTAATAACAACAGTTTACTTGTAAGTAACATGCATGTATATGTTAATTAAATCTTATTTTTTCATGTGTGCAATATTTATTCATATTGTGATATTAACAAGATCAGTTTAGTTTCTAAAATATTTTGACCTGCAATGTTACATTTTTATTTACTTTTTTATTAGTTTGGAATGCAGTTTAAGTTTTGCAAATTTGTCCACAGTAGCCGAGAAGTTCTCCTGAAACACTACAGACTACAGCGCTATTGAGGACAATCCTGGCAGCAGCCTTGTTTGTTCACTGACTGCATCTGTACTTTCAAGACTGTAGGTGTGTTAAAATCACATTTGACGAGCACACAAACAACCTGCTGCAGTTACTGACAATTTACATTTTTGAACCTCCTGTAGCTGATGTCCTAAAACAGTGGCCTCCATTGTTTCTGGAAAATCAGGCAAGTGATTTAGATTTATTATTTCAAAATGTATAACCCTTGTACACAATTCATACTAATCATTTTGTTTTTTATGGTCTGTTTGTAGGTCTATGCTGAGATTTACAGGATTACTCAAACCAACCTCAAGAGTAACTTCTTCTCTTCTTTGGATGAATATGCTTTACTGATGATCAAGTTGTATTGATCACATGGTGGGCAATATGGAGAGGAAATGAGGACCCTCCTGGACCAACTGGACAATCAAGTAATTCTTTATTGTTTAATCATATCACTGGTTAAAGGGGGGCATATTAAACTTTATGGAGTTTACCTCTTTTTGTGTGTGCAGTGTTGGTATTTATGCAGGTAATTAATCTTTGAAGTTACAAAACAGTTTGTTCCCTAAAAGAAAAGTTTGTAGTACAGCTGTTGTAGCTATTTTCATCACATAGTCTTTAGTGAAACACCCATGACTGAGTCCGGCTGACCGGACTATAAAGCAATAGTAATCTGTGAATTCCCATAATAAATGCCCGTTAATGGTAAAGTTGTGCCACTTGTCATCTCTAAGGTCTAAGCCTCTGGTTTAATGTGAGAATAGCTGATTACCTATTTTTTTGTTTGATATCTTTCAGACGTCTAATGTGCTCGCTCAAAGGAAGGCTACAGCTCTGAAAGGTCTATGAGGGAAAAGTCATATGTTTATGAGGGAAAAGTCAGAAAAGTTCCTGAAGACTGGTAAGTGTGAGATGAGTCTGTTATCAGCATATATACCCATAGCTAAGGACATGATATGGGTGTCAGTCCTAGGACTCCTAAAGTTTTTTTAGCAATAAACTAGCCTAGATCAGTGAAACATCAGGATTAATGAAGAGGACATTTGTCAATAAGATAAAACCACACATTGTCATAATGACTGTTGATAGAAAGCTGCCTTGGAAGGTAAATATTCTAAAACATTTGACCATAATGAACGTTTAATGTTATTGTGTTAATCGTGGTAATAAGTGTAATTATGCAGGTCTGCAATATAATTAATAATTCTGTAATATATAATATATTATATCACTAAAGAAAAAAGAAAAATTTGGTTAATTTAACTCTACATTAATAGATTATTCACAAACCAGTTATTTAGGAATAGTTGGTGTTTTTTAAAGGTCATTCAGAGTGCGTAAGTAAATGATTAATACACTTCAAATTAACAT
>CAIGQW010027936.1:0-10776 GCA_903798125.1 Danio choprae
TGTTTCTGTGTGGAGTTTGCATGTTCTCCCCGTGTTTGCATGGGTTTCCTCCAGGTGCTCTGGTTTCCCCCACAATTCCAAAGACACGCAGTACAGGTGAATTGGGTAAGCTATATTGTCTGTAGTGTATGAGTGTGAATGAGTGTGTATGGATGTTTCCCAGTGATGGGTTGCAGCTGGAAGGGCATCCGCTGCGTAAAACATATGCTGGATAAGTTGGCGGTTTATTCCGCTGTGGCGACCCCAGATTAATAAAGGGCCAAAGCTGAAAAGAAAATGAATGAATTAATCATTTAAATCATGGTTTGCCTTAGTCAGTGTATGAGTCCCATACTGGAGGATGCATTTTTTCTTGTTTCTATTCTACTAAATATTGCTAGTCAATCAATAAATCGATCCTCATGTTAGCGGAGCGCAATAGAGAAGAATGAGAGCTCATTGTTTCCTGAAGGTTGACTACAAGTAAGCCTGACAAACCAACTGCATAGATCAACTGAGGTGATAAGAAAGAATGGCTAATGAAAGAACAAATGGATGGTAATACAATAAACAAGTTAAAGCATTAACCTCATTAAATGTACTGAATGGAAGTGAAACC
Source organism: Danio choprae (assembly GCA_903798125.1). Lineage (NCBI taxonomy): Eukaryota > Metazoa > Chordata > Actinopteri > Cypriniformes > Danionidae > Danio > Danio choprae. Next base: position 599 of record CAIGQW010027936.1, read on the forward strand.
CTTAAAATCACATGGCTTAGATGATTCTTTGAACGGGATTAAGCTGAAATGTCTTCAAGCCATCGTAAGAGATTGATAGTTGCTGTCTTTCATGAATTGATTTCTGCTGAAGGGGTCAACACCTGCCATTGATTTTAGGGTGTGCTTATTTCTTTTTTACACAGCAGATTGTAGACTTCGTAGTCTTGCTAAGGAAGTCAGCGCTATTATTGTTGCTCAAGCTTATGGTATTTTTCAAAACCCTGACCCTAAATTTGAAGTGTGTAACTTGTGCAGCATCTCAAATCATGTGGTTTATGGGGGGAGATCTTTTGATGTGCCAGTAAGGAAGCACCAAGCTCTTACACGCAATGCACCCTAGCAATGCATCTCATTTTTTTGGAAAATATAAACATCACAGCTTGGAATCATTGATTATACATATTAGTATGTAACATTCAAAGGGCCAAAACCTAGAGACCTAGTGTATGAATATGTATCAAATCCAATGACAAGTTTAGTTATAATAGAGCACTTATAAAACACTTTAGAATCACCAATTCCTTGTCACTGACAGATTTCAGATTTTTCTTTTAAATGTTCCAACATACATTTTGTAAGGAAGACAATCTGAAATGTATTAACATCTTATAAACACATACTTCATATTCTTCTTGCTGAAGGCAACTAAAACTGAATTCAGTAAAACTGTCTCAAAGGATAATGATTGATAAAACTGTCAGACAAAGACATTTTTGTATTTCATTCTGACCTTGACAACCCTTTATTAAAAGTATTATTGCCCATAGTCAAGACTTAGAAATATCTTTAACAGGATTTAGACAGAAATTTTAGCATTTATAGCACATCATATAATGCAGACTAACCATTAGATTCCCTCAATAAAATCAGCTTTAGAAACAGGTTCTGTCTGTCTCTCTAAACAAAGCCTCTATCAATCTATGACTCTTTTATAACCAATGTAGGTGCACAGATACATGTAATTACTACCTATTATGGTGATCAGCACAAATAGAACGAAACATCTTTTTTTAATTGAGAAATCTCCAAAACAATTTGGGGACAGCTATAGTCTCTGAAATCGACAGCCAATGTAATCTTGGGCTTGTGAAATGTGATTATTGTTTCCACTTTGTACTGATTAAAGCCTGTGATGTGTGAGTTGTTGAAGTTAAAGAGAGAACGAGAGAAAGAGAGAGAGAGAGAGAGAGAGCTATTGTTTGTTAATTTACAATATACATATTCCACAGTGACCTGGTATTCTACTAAAGATTTAAACTTTCAGAATAAAGTTCGTTGTTTTCTCCATCATTTTGACATATATGAGATTTTAAAATGGCCAATTTTGCTTGTCCTACCAGAAAATTGCTAAGTGTACATTGTGCTTTCCATACTTTTTTGTACTTTACTGCCATAATAAATGTGTTTTTTGTAAACATAAAACCTAATTTGGCAAATAGTTGTTCTAACAACTTAAATAAGGAAGCTAAACGAAAACAATCACAAAAGAGATGAAAAACAGTATCAGACATATTACAAAATGGACACATGGATAATACCATTTCATTACATTTTGACACAAAATTATTTGTTGCCACAGCACAATGGAATATTCTCCATTGTAGATCTCCTGATCTTTTAGGAATAGGAGGTTTATATAAAGGTCTCCAGGATGGGGTTATTTCTGAAGACACTTGTAAACAATCCCTCCATTTAGTATCATTACGTCCTTTCAATTGATTATAAAAAAGGGATTTCACACTCATGCAATATAATGTCTGTTTATCCACACTATGAAACAATACATAATTAAATCCTTGCAATAAAGTGTTATTTTGATCTCTATCCAACTCAAACTTTTCATTAGTTTTAAGATATGGAAATATCATAGAGCCCTCACTGTTCTCAATAAAATTGTTTACATGGGTCAAAAAAGATTGAGGAAAGGATTTTCTAATATCCTCAACTAACCCTTTAACATACCTCTCTGACCTGAAACCAGCTTTGTCAGCGATTGACTTAGCTGCATACCTCTGATTCTTTGTGAAATCAATTAGATCTTTTACAACAACTATTCTTGATTTTATAAACCTATCCATAACTGAATCTGAAACTGAAGAATTCTTTTTAAAGAAAGGATTACAAAATAATGGCTCTAAAAGATTATAATGTTGATTTTCATCTCTAACCTTTTTTAACAATTGCCAGGCTTTAAGTACAGAGCTCTTAAGTTCTTAGACAATCAAATACCTCCAATATCCTGTAAAACAGACAACCCTAATGTAATCCAAGGTATCTTGTCAGAACAGTATAACTTAACTCTTGCTTGTAGATTTATAGATTTATGTCCCCCTTCTATCACCGGGAGATACAAGACTCCAGGGGGAAGCCAATGAAATCCATACCAAAATAAATTAATAAAACCTTTTTGAATCTCAAACAATAATTCTTCAGGAAGATCTAAAACTGCAAATCTGTGCCACAACATTGAGGCTGCCAAAATTATTCACAATGAGACATCTCCCTCTAAAAGACAATTTTGGGAGAATCCATCTCCACTTCTGTAGTCTCCCCATGACTTTATCAAGCAGACCCTCGCAATTTTTTTTTTCATATAACCATTAGATCCTAAATGTATTCCAAGAACCTTAAACCCATCTTTAGTCCATTCACATCGCTGTGGAGTTTGAGGAGAATCTATATTTCTCCATTCACCAAGCAGGAGTGATGCACACTTATCCCAATTTATTCTAGCAGATGTGGCTTTTTGAAAAATGTCCAAACTTGAAATCAACCTATTCATATCTTAAGAATTCCTTATGAAAACAGTAATGTCATCAACATAAGCCGTGAGTTTTATATGTGACATCTCTGGAAAGTCAGGTATACTAAGCCCACATAACTTTTCCTTAGATATGACAATAAATGTTCTATTGAGATAGGATATAAGAGGCCTGAAAGAGGGCATCCTTGTCGTATTACTCTTGTTACGGCAAAGGGTCTAGTTAAGGTCCCGTTAATCCAAAGCATGCTGGATGTTTCACAATAAAGCAATTTAATAAAAGAGACAAACTGTGGGGCAAAACCAAACGCTTTCAAGGTTTTCAATAAATATAAATGGTCCACCTTGTCGAAAGCTTTCTCTTGGTCTAGGGATAAAAGACCTATGTCAATTTGGTGTCTTTTAACAACTGCAACGGTGTCTCTTAACAAAAACAAATTATCAAAAAGTGTCCTTTTAGGGATACAATATGATTGATCTTCATGTATTATAGTGTTCCTTTAGTCTGTTAGTTATAGCTTTTGATAGTATTTTAAAGTCAGTACACAGTAAAGACATGGGGCTTCAATTTCTTAAAATATCAAGGCCTCCTTTATTGGGAATTAGTGTTAGCACTGCTCTTCGACAGCTCAATGGCAGGAGACCTTTGTTGAAGGACTCAAAAAAACCTTATACAAATATTGTCCAAGCACATTTCAAAATCTGTTAAAAAACTCAGCAGAGATGCCATCCAAACCGGGAGATTTACCGTTGTTCAACCTTTGTACAGCACTTGAAAGTTCGGAGAAAGTCAAGAATCCTTTCAACTCCCTCTTTCCTTCTTTAGACAGTTGTAGAAGATCTTGAAGCAGTTCTTCAACCGCTGCTTCATCACAGACCTCTGACTGATAAAGTTTCTCATAAAAAGAAATAGCAGTCATTATAATTTCCTGTTGGTTTGTTGTTATCCATCTGTGAAAAAAATAAATTAATAAAATAATAATAAATCGGTTCTTTTGACTTTCTCTCCAGTCCAAAAAAGAAAGCTTCTCCTGCTTTTCCAATACATCTCTCAAAAGGCACTTCTTTTCTTTAACAATGTCTGTTGATAGTAGTCCAGGTTGTTCGTAATAAATACTTTGCTGATGAATTTCTTGCTATATTATCTTCATCCTCATATTCAAACTTGTTTGCTGTATATTTTTGCCAAAAGTCCTTTATCTGTACTTTTCTTAAATCCCACCATTGACTTAAAGATGGGTAACTATGTCTCTCCTCGCTCCAAGATTCCCAAAAAAGACCAAAAGAGTGAACAAAGTTGTGATCCTTCAGTAATCTATTATTAAAGTGCCAATGTGACTGATAGACTTTTAGAGATAAAACAGACATAGACATAGAAATATAATGATGATCTGACATAGATGTAGGTGAAATATTACTATTAAAGAAACAACCTTTATTACATATACTCAGTATAAAAGCGATCTAATCTTGCCAAAGACACATTGTTTGAATAAATCAACCACGTATATTGTCTGACATGAGGAAAAAGGATTTAAAAATATCTGCTAAACCAAAATGAGGTTCTTGATGGTTTCTGTCTATTTTGGGATCTACAGTGCAGTTAAAATCTCCACCTATCACAATAATCTTATTATTAGGAATTTTGAACGGCTCTTCGGAAAAGCTTATAAAAAATCCCCACGTTCGCTTCCAATATTGTGTGTATAAACATAAAAAAAAAACTATTTTCACCTATATTTACGTCAGCTCTAATAACAACTATCTGTATGAGTCTCTTGTAAAAAAAAATGATATCTGCTTTTTTTAAGTTTTAAAAACAAAGTATTTCTCTTTCGTACATCCTTACAGCCATTTCTATTCAAAGATCCGATGTTAAAGGATACCATAGAGATGAATAAAGAGAAGGAAATAAAAAATGAAACCAGACACAAATTCCAATACATGATAATTCTTTATGAACTTTTCCAAGTATATAACGCTTAGGCTGATCTAATTCCTTAAGTGTTGCTTTTTTCATGGCAATTACAGAAGAATCTATAAAAAGTTTTCAAGTAAAAAAGAACGCTTCAGTTTTAGGTTTTTTTGTAACATCCAGAAAGTCATTGATTTGTTCGACAGTATAATATCGAGGTTTGATAAATCTCCCAAAATAATTTTCCTGTGAACATGAATTATCTAATTCCTCTGTGATTAAATCTAAACTATCCAAATCGCTATCAGTAATCTGTGAGTTTGTGTTCTCAACCAACTCTTCGACATTGTTCTGGGACTCGTTTATGCTTGACTGTCGAGAGAGTCAGCAGCACTAAATTTCTGGGGGTGCACATCACAGAGGATCTCACCTGGACTACCAACACCACGTCCGTCTCCAAGAAGGCACAACAACGCCTACACTTTCAAAACAGCAAATCTCCCTCCACCCATCCTCACCACATTCTACAGGGGAACCATTGAGAGCATGCTGACCAGCTGCATCACTGTCTGGTACGGGAGCTGCAGTGCTGCAGACCGCAAGACCCTCCAGCGCACAGTGAACATCGCCGAAATGATCATTGGTGCCCCTCTATCCTCCATTCAGGACATTTTCCTCTCACGGTGCTCCAGCAAAGCCAGCAGTATTGTAAAAGACTCTGCTCACCCCTCCACAGTCTCTTTCAGCTGCTGCCATCAGAAAGAAGGTTTCGAAGTATTAAAGCCTGCTCAGCTAGACTACTCAACAGCTTCTTCCCACAGGCTGTTAGAGCCCTCAACTCCAGTCAACTTACCCCCTTCTGAAACCTCCCCATGCATTCCTGAGTATGTCCCATACAGGCGAGTGGGCTTAATAAACCACCTATGAAAGGACACACCCTCGTCTCTCTGACTCTTGCACCAGGTTGCACATTTGCACTATAGACACTTTCTTAATCACTCCATGTCTCTTGGAAACACTGCATTTTTTAAATTGTGCTTCATTCAGGTGAGTGGGCTTGACAAACCACTTGTAGAAACACTCTTCTCTCTTATGCACCTGACACTTTATCAAAACTCCACCTTACAAGGACTCAATGTTTACTATAAATGCACCACAATCATGTTGCACTGCTTGCTTCAACCTTAAATACCTTTTTGCACAATAACCTGCACAACATTGTTCAGTCTCATGTAAAAGTACTTGTATAGCCTGTCTTATGTGTATAGTTTAAGTATTTTATTCTATTTTATAATATATGTTAGTTATGCATAGGTTTTTTTAAATAATAGCTCTTATGTCCAGTGTTGTGTTTGTATTTAAGATTAATCCATGTAGCACCATTGTCCTGCGGGACACGACATTTTGTTCCGCTGTATGTCCACACATGTAGCGGAATGACAATAAAGCACAACTCGAAGTCTGCATGTCATCTAAAAGAGCAATCATTTCAGGCACATCTTGCTCTCCAGACTGCACGAATTTACCATCCTTCTCAGTCATAACACCCGTTTCACTCTGTTCATTTTGAGGGATTCCCTCACTTGTCTCCGCAATCTCAACATTATTTTCTTGCCGCACCTCTTTTCTATTTCGGGAGTCGTGGACATTTCTATGCTTCTTTCAGCTGATGCACTCTCCGCAGACGCCTCGGCCGAATCATTCTTCTGATCATTTGCGTTCTGTTCTGTATTTGTTTTCGAAACACTCTTTGTGCTTTCGGCTTCTTTAACTACAGGGCATGCTGTTTTAATATGACAGTGTTTCCCGCAAACACTGATGGGTACTGATAAAGGATGGGTACTGATAAAGAATCTATAATCCCTACCAAGCTCCGTTAGTTTAACAGACACATCCAGTGTTTCAAATTCAGCATTTAATATCATCAGCACCTGATATCTGAATGACATTACATGCTTTAGTTCTGGACTTTTCAATCCCAGAGGAAACATTTTATTTTAAATTTTCCATACTGAGCTAAAATAGATTTGAGCACTTGGTTAGAAATAAATGGAGGTACGTTCGACAAAGTCACTTTTCTCGAAAGATTAAACAGACGCAAGACTGGAACAAATATATCCTGAACAGTCAAACCCCACTCCACTAACTGGTTGACCATTTCGATCTCTTTCAGAAAGACATCTATTGCTTTATTCATCCTAGATGAGAGAGAGAGAGAGAGAGAGAGAGAGAGAGAGAGAGAGAGAGAGAGATAAACAAAATGTACTTCACATTTGAGAACAGAGCAACAGCCTGAAATAACAAGCGCTCTGTGAACTGCAGTACTATGAGAGGGAATAACGGCTAATTAACTGTTAGGGTTTTTCATGATTTTCTTTTATTTCTGATGCAATAAGAGCTGAACTTTTTGGCCAAATGGCTAAATCAAAGGCTTTGTGGAAATCCAGAAGATGCTTTGCTGTACAGTCACTCATTGACTTAACCATTTGTTTAGGTTTAATTTGAACATTTGGTTTGGGTGTGAATGGGAAAAGGAGATGATGTAACAATATATGAAAAGTGCCACAGAATGAAAATCTGGATATACACCTAGGCATAGCTCAATGATATGAGTCAAGTACGTGGAAATGGCATATTGTGAGTCTCGAACACTAAATCCTGTGAATGTAAAATCCTGGTAAAAAAAAAAAAAAAAAAAAAAAAAAAAAAAAAATTAGAAGAAACACAAACTGTTATTTTGTTGATTATTACAATAAACAAACCAGGCATTATTCATAATGTTTCCTAGTGAGATATTCCCTTATTTTTAAGGCTACCTAAGCTTGTATTAAAATACTATGTATGTGTGACTGTTATTTTGAATATGTGAGAGGCAGGAAGAGTAAATGACCTTTTTGTAAAACAAGCGACCATGTATTTCATCAGCTCGTTACAATGCAAAATGCAGGATATACAGATTATAAATTAATTCTGCGGCACCCAGAAGAGGCATAAGGTCTGTTTAAATGTATCTTTTGTATGTTTAACATGTGTATTGTGAAATTTGCAAAGTATGTTTGTAATGAGGCACCAAACACATATACTCCACTTAGCATAACTGTTTAATGCACAATTATGCATTGTGTCATATCACTCAGCGCTTACTAAAGCAATATAAGCTTATTCTTGACTGAGTGTATTTGCAGAATCAAAAGTGTTTGTAATACTTATCAGAAAGTCCATCAGGGCCTGATTTTTGAAAGATTTGATACATTCATTCATTCATTCATTTTCATTTCGGCTTAGTCCCTTTATTAATCTGGGGTCGCCACAGCGGAATGAACCGCCAACTTATCCAGCATATGTTTTACGCAGCGGATGCCCTTCCAGCTGCAACCCATCTCTGGGAAACATCCATACACACCCATTCACACTCATACACTACGGACAATTTAGCTTACCCAATTCACCTATACCGCATGTCTTTGGACTTGTGGGGGAAACCGGAGCACCCGGAGGAAACCCACGCCAACACAGGGAGAACATGCAAACTCCACACAGAAACGCCAACTGGCGAGGCTCGAACCAGCGACCAGCGACCTTCTTGCTGTGAGGCGAACGTGCTACCCACTGCGCCACTGTGAGGCCCGATTTGATACATTTTTGGACCAAATTTTAGGATTTGGTTAATTTTTGAACAAATGTTATGGCAGATATTGTTGCTTTTTTCTATGATTTGATTTGCCAGATATTTACCTGATTGGTTACAATGTTGAAATTCTCCTTGGGCCTATGAATTAAGAAAAATGGAACGCTTATTGATTATTGCATTTATTTCAACTTGTATTCTTTTAAATATTATTGGGTCTCTCTTCATACAAATAAATAGGCCAACGTATTTGACCACAAATTAGATTTTTGAAATATGATTGTATTATTCTCTTCAAACAGCAGCTTTCATGTAGCACAATTGCTGTTTTTCATTAGGTACAGCTTGGTGGATTATTTTATTTTATGTGTAAAGTTGTTAATGTACTTTTTGAAAGAAAAAATTGATTCTATTTAAAGCAATACTTCAAGCAAGCCTCGAAATATTAGGATGATGCATGTGTTGAATGATCTGTCTTTCTATTTGAGCAATTCTTGATACTTTGGATCTTAAGTATAGTTGAAAGTGGACAAAAGAGACACATTTAAAGGTCCTGAAGTGCTTTAAAATGTGCAATGTTTTACTAGATGTTTGATGTAATCTCAACTGAAAAATGAATAAAGGGTGGGACATAAAGTAGCTCCTCCCCTTAAAAAAAAACAGCCAATAGCGTTTCGCTTTTAGCACAGCTCTGCCAGTGAGAGTGGTTGAGATCAAGTGCATGAAAAGCGCCTAAAGTTACTAAAGAGCATTTGATTGGTCAATATTTGATGAGATATTGAAGTATAAGGTTGATCCATTTAGGCCAAAGTGACAAACTGCAAGCTTTGGATGTTTGTATCAGTTTTATATTTTCTAAATGCTTTACCATGCTGGCGAATGGATCCGGAGCGACTCTGGTCAAAGCTTTGGCCAGAGCAGCGTTAGTCTCCATTAGCCGCGGTTGTTTTGAGGGGCTGGAATCCTGTCACGATCATACAAGGAAGACAAAAAAGGGATAAACTTCAAAGGTGTTCATTCTTAGAGATGCACAATAGTGGTATGGTGAAGCAGGTGAATGGCGGTGCAGAGGGTGAGCAATCTCACACACAAACAGTTTAGCTGGTAAGTTCAGTTCATTGGTAAGCTTCAACATAAGAATAGTCACTTCCCTTAAACAGGCGTGTTGGCATCCATAGGAGGAGGAGAACACCCACGGAAGAGTACAGGAGAATTCAGGAGAGAAGACAAGGAGAACCATGCGTCTTTGATTCCAGCCGGTGAGTGAGTGAGCGAGGTGAGTGTATATGGTGTGTGGGTGATTGCAGGTGCAGGTGATTAGTAATCAGGTGAGAGTTCATGGGTGTGGTGTGTGGTGGATGGTGAGTGAGAGTGGTGATTGGGACTGCAGGAACGAGCCGAGGGTGTGACAGCATGACAATTACAAATTTAGGGAATGAAATTTAGTGATTATTTTAATTTGATCAGTTTATTTTATTCATTTAAACAGTTACTCATAATGATCATACTCATAACCTCATTATAATGATTTAAAATTATATTTTTTATGATAACAGGGTTGTATGAGCAACAGGTTCAATTTAGACAATATTTAAGTTTTTATTCAATGTAATTTCCTTCATTTGGTGTCAGCCCTTCAAATCACCATCTGTGTTGCCAAAAATTGCTGCAAAATGTCTGCATGCATGGGTCAGTGTTGTGTAGGATGTGGAGTTGTTCACATCCTGTTTTGAGTGCACAGAACAGTTATGAGTGAGGCCCTATGCAGGCCATTCACCTTTCATACAACAATGATCATAAAATTCAACTGAATACAATCCAAAATGCCGTAAGAATAGAAAAGAATGTCCTTG
>CAIGQW010027992.1:0-10869 GCA_903798125.1 Danio choprae
TATATATATATATACACACAGCGCATTTATCATGTATGGCCACACACCCAAATTGCTTCACAATCATGAGGGGGCGGTGGGGGGTGTCTCCAGTGTGCAGCATCCACAGGACAATGACGCTAGCGCTCTCACCACACACCAGCTATAGGGGGTGATAGAGCCAATTCGGTGGATGGGGATGATTGGGAGGGAATTTGGTCATTACGAGAAGTGCCATGGGATTTTTAATGAGCACAGAGAGTCAGGACCTCGGTTTAACATCTCATTCGAAAGATGGCGCTCCCGTAAAGTGTCCCCTTCCCTTTACTGGGGCATTAGGACTCACACAGACCACAGGTTAAGCGCCTCCTCCTTGCCTCACTAACACCACTTCCAACAGCAACCTAGTTTTTCCCATGTGGTTTCCCATCCAGGTACTGGCCAGGCTCAGCCCTGCTTAGCTTCAGTGAGTAACCAGTCTTGGGCTGCAGGTTGATTTGGCTATGGCTGTGTATAATATATATGCAGTGACACACCCAGGCTTACTTCCTCTTCCTGTCCTGTTGGCATTACACACACTGCCATCCATCAAATGCAACCCAAGCACAGGAGCTCATCAAATGTGACGATGATGTATCTCTGCTTTAGCAATAGCATGCATCTCTCACCTGTCCCTCTGAATTACAGTCCACTGGTATTTTTAGGTAAGGGTTCCTTTCTATGAGGTCAGAGCACTTTAATTTGCTGCTCTGACATGCTCGTTCTTCAGCCTCGTGGAGGTTTTATTGGACAGTGACAGGAGCTGGATTGCTGTTGACGGGTTGGTGATGTCTTGTAGTGGGATAGTGTTTTAGCACATAGTGTTCTGTGACCCGTGGGCCTGCATCCTTGTAAAAAGCTTTTATTCCCTTGATTATTGTCTTTTCCCGTTGCTTTGGCAATGAAATAACATCCCATTTAAGGTAGCTTGGGACTAATAAATCATGATCCACATAGACTGGTCACATTTTAATACTTTTGTTTTGCACTATGAGAAACTTTAGGAGATGTTAACATGGCAGATTTGAACCAAAAACAAAGCTTTTTAGGACATTTTGGCAGCCTGAAAATGCGAACTCATGCAAGATTATCGGAGAAAATGCAAACTGATAAGCTATTATGAAAACATGTATAATAAAAAAAGTGATATGCATAAACCATTAAAGGGCACTCACTGAAATACTCACTGGAAAAAACAATTCTCCATTGGAATGTTACTGGGGATTATTACAAGTCATTTAAACTTTTATGACTTAATTTTTTTTAAATATATGGTAAATCCGTTAGTTGTCATGACAGAAGGGTGATTTTGTGAATTTGTAAAATCTATTCCTTCACAATTATTTAAAATGCGTATGAATTTGTATGATCTCATTAGTGCATTTTAGTACAATTTGCTCATCCACAATGAAAGTGGGGTTTAGGGGTGGCGTATAAGCACATGCCTTCTTTGAAACTCTTTTGAATGAATGAAGGAATGGAGGAAGGAAGGAAGGAATCAATGTCAATAAAGTTACCATAAATGTTTTTTTTACCCAATAAAAGAATAAAATAAAATAAACATAACACAAAGCTTCATGGTAGGTGAAAAATATGTACAAACTCTAGGGAAACTTAGTAATTTGGGCACATTAATATATTAAATCCCATTTGAAGCTTGTGACAAATGCACACATCGATCACAAAACATGGTGATGGTGTTTTTCACCATAGGCTATGGGACTGCACGTTTTTCTATCTATGTGCTGAATAAGTCAAAGTATAAGCAGCCAAGCATGACATTAATCCTTGTACATAACCCCTGTTGAAGCACTTCAACAGGTTTTTAGCAACACTGCAGTTTGTTTAGAAACACAATTGTGTATGTGGAGCTTGGATTGGATTGTACGAACACTTTCATAAAACAGCAAGAGGACCAGCAGCACATGAATAAGTAAAAGACTATCATCACTTATCTTTTAGCTGTTTGTCTTGCTTTGATGTTTTTTCGGATGGCCATCATCTGAAAACAGGGTGCACATTGCCAGTGTAAAACAACACTGAGACATTTCAAATATTGGGGAAAAAGCTCATTGGCTGCTTGAGCAACAGCGAACAATGACCTGTGCCATGCAGTGGATTATGTAGGAGCAGGATAGGTGTAATCTATCAGGAGTTTCACAACAGAACTTTGTATTCTCCTAAAAAAACAAAATGGATATGCATTACATTCCATGATGCCTCCAGACCTGAAAATTAATAGATGAACTCAATTCAATTGTCAATTGTCCTCCAACTAATTATTTGACATGCCGAGGAGACACGTGGCCCATAAAGCATCTGTTAATTAAACATTTGTGCTTCAGTAAATGAGCTCTTGGTGTGGTGTTTCTGCATGATGGTTTGTTGATATGAAAGCTCATCATACATTCGCATATGAACTTCCATCTTAGTACAAATGTAAAGTGTTACATGGCCTAGAATGGCAACATAAACTACGTTGGAATAGTTGTGTGCATAAATACTTGAACATTTTGTTTGTATGTTAAAATTTAATTTAGCATAGACTTTACGTTTACTGTAGATTTTGGATGTTTAGTTGTTTATATTTGAATACCGCTTATATGTATGTGATCACGACTTCCACCTTCATTTGTTAAATTGCATTAGACATTTATCTGGAACAGGAGATATAATGCACATATCACCCCAAACGGCTTATGTGGTCAAAGTGACCTGAATAATTAGATTTCATTATCTGTAATCAAAACCTAAAAAGGCGATTTTGGCCATTAAGTGCATGATGCAGGAAGAAGAACAATGAGGGGGGGGGGGGGTATCCTGATATGATCTCATAACAGATTGAACTGAAGCCATCATGTTTGCCATTTCCCAAAGCTCCATTAAGTCTCAGCAGATAAATCCAAATCAATCGCTTCGTTCACGACAGGCAGCATTTAATGAGTCTATCCCAGACGCCATCCGTAATACCCCAACAAATGAAATGATTTACTGCAAATTACAGTAATTAAAAGAGCCACAACTGTAGGTGGATGTTTTTTCGATTTTGCTAATGCCGTCCCTCCACCCCTGAGCGTTTTAGTGCGAAAATAGAATGTTTCCCATTAGCAAAGTGCTCTGTTGACTCATGTTGTCATCCACTTTCATTGCTTTACCTTTTAAGCCAAACCCTCGGGAATCTTCAGTGCTCTTTGCTTCTGTTTGCCTCTTCAATATCGTTTGATCACAGACAAGATGTTCTTTCGCTGTCCAGCCAACATCTCCCTGTACCAAGGTGAACTTACCCTTAACCTGAGAAAACTCCACTGAATTATGCATGGCGTTACTGAAGCTGTGCAGTAAAGAAGTGGAGAAGGAAGATACATGACTTCACCGAGTGAAGCTTTCAGAGGAGAAAGTTGAAACCCACCAGAGGCTGAGAGGAGACAGAACGGGAGAGGCTCAATATCAGAGCCAGGCCTGTGATCAAACTTCATGATCTGATTACTTTTTTTCCATTGGACCATGAGAAGTGAGTGAGTAAGTGGAGAGGTGGAGCAGTTCATCACAGTGCTCGCTCGGTGTAAGCAGTCAGTGTCGCCCTCGCTGTGGGCTTCTGCTTTTCCACTCCATTGGTTAATGGCCCTGCGTTGAAGCTCAAGCACCTCCTTATACCGACAGGGACAGATATCAGCAGGGACAGGCCTCAGTAAACCTGCTCCACGAGTGGAATAAATGCTCCTGGATTTGACAGGAAAAGGAGAAGCTACACATAAAAAGTCATTTTTCTCAAGAGTGATTTGTAGGGGACAGCTAAAGCTTGCACCGAAAGCTGTCAGAGGTCACTGCAGGCACACATTTTCAGAACAAATAGATATTTACGAGTATTCAGAGCAAGATTTCTGCACCATATTTAACAAACCAGAGAAACGTGTTGTGATAATCTTGTCTTAGGGTATGTTGAAGCCTAAAGTTTAGTACATTTATTACCATGTATGAATACAATGGCTTTCAAAGAATGTCATTTACAAAGCAACAACTTTTAATTCCTCTCCTGGACTACAGAGGTGAACAATCTCTTACTATGAGGTATAATAAAGTCTTTATTTAATAAACATTTTTCATGACAGTTGTTCAAATGAGGGTACCTTCTAATCCTTCCACACAATCTCGCATCTACGGGCATCCATTGTCACTCTAGATATTTTTGTGCCCAACTGTGAAAATAGTAAAAAAAAATCCTGTCAATCAGTTTATTTTACGTTTACACCACATCACATGAAGGCTCATCTGATTGAGCAAGTTGAGCTAATTGTACATTGGTAAAGTTTACAGAGCTAAACAATTTTTAATAAATTTTGTAACTTCAACGAATCTCTGTACTTAACTATTCATATACTACATTTATGCATATACTATATGTATAGTTAGATTCCCACTTATGTCCAGTGTTGTGTTCATATGCATGTTTATTTATGTAGCACCGTGGTCCTGCGATGGTCCACTGTATGACCACACATGTAGCGGAATGCCAATAAAGCTCAACTTGACTTGACTTCATGCCATGCCATGTGTGCAGCTCTCCAACATATATAGCGACAACACTTTGGATGACCCAACTTTAATTCTAAGGCCAGAGATCTTTCTAGATCCTGCCCCCAGACATCACTTTCTTTAGTCTATAAAGGCAAAAACAACAGCATATTAAACAAAAATCATATGTACCTCTTCTTTACTCAAAGCAGACAAGTTCTAGAATGGACAGGCATCCTCAGGCACAGCATGACACAAACTGTCAAGGCCAAAACTCATTACCTTCACCAAACCTTTCTGCAGCCATCAGCACTATGGCTCCCTCTCTACCCCATCTGTTTCACTGGAAAGCAAACAGCAAAACACCTCAATCACTGTTTACTGGTTCTGTCCTGCAACTGCCTGAGAAACTGGAAAAGGACTGGTCTACCATCTGTAGAATAAACCAATTCTGAGGTCTTTCATGACAAGTACTGAAATGAAGGCTCATTCACATGGAGAACAATAACAGTAACTATACAGAGAAAAAAAATAGTTGTAAACCAAAATAGCATATTAAAAATGCCACAGGTGAAAAATGTTCTCCAAACTGGGTAAATCAGAGTGAGAACAAGAGAGTCAATTGAAGTGTCATTCAAACCACAGGGTTTAAATCTGGCAGCTTCACAGGGCACTTCAGAATGAAGGATCTCCAAGGGTACAAGTGATGGATAATTTTTGACTCATGTGATTCTTTGCACGTGTTTAATTTGTGATACTGATTATGCATAAGTGCATTTCAAATACTTTTTTGGCTTCCTGTAATCGCTTCAAAGCTCTCAGTTTGGGGCAGTAAACCTTTGAAGGGATTACAGCATGAGGCCTTCGAAATGAAACACTGCACATTTTCACAACATTTTGTTGTCAATCCATCCTGATTTAAAGAGCTTAAGATACATTATTAGATCAAATTTTTCACAGTTCCTATAACTATTGGCAAATTTTTTTGCAGTGTTTCCAAGTAGGCAATGATTATAGTTCTAGGAACCCCATTTCATGGAACTTAATTAGCTCCTACTTTGAACCAGGGTGTAATCCAGCACAATAAGTAATACTAATGATGTGTAAGTGTACACCGATTGGGTGAATACATGATATACAAAATAATAGCACAGTATTGTAAAGTGTTACATTTACCTGTTGCATTGTATTCTTTTCTTAGCCTCGATATGTAGCACTACAAGTTGTCACAGGTCATAACTGTATAATCTAAGGTTAATCCTCATTATGCACAACACAAAAATACCACTTTGGTCTCAGTGACCTTGACCCTCAAGCTATTTTTTTAATGTACCAAGTATCCATGCTTAAATTAATGTAAAGTTAATTTTTCCAGGTTTACAAAAAAGAAATTCAATGAAAAAAAAGAAGAATTATGTGTTTCCACCAAGTTGTTAGAGTGGCTGAATGCAGTATTGGTAACATAGTAACCATCATAAAATGTGTCATACAATGGTCATACAATGTGTAATTTGGGTGTAATGTTTAGAGTTTATTTGGCAAATGTGTTTCCATGGCCCATTATTCACATTAACCCTTATTTGCAGAAGTCCAAAACCACCTCATGCGAGTATAAAAACTATTTTTGCAAATTAAGGGATTTTTACTTGTCTCTCATGCAATATATCAAAATGTGCATTAACACAAACTGATGGAACCAGCTACTGTCGGTAATAGTTCTTCACTCCAGAGTTGCTGGTGTTTAGTACAAGTAAAACTAGGAAAATTACTTTTTGGCAAACTGGGCCTGGTAGCGAGTTCTTATAACTATTGCATAACGGTGCAAATGCCACCAAATTCACTACTAAGAAATGAGCTACTATAATTATACATTCTCACTGGCCAGTTCAATAGGTACACCTTGCTAGTAAACAAGCGAAGATGACAAAACAATGTTGTTACGACACTCCTTGCTATTCCCTACATAAAATTACTCAGTCTCCATTTGGCCTTTTCACATTATATAGTGATTCACTTTCTATGCCTATTCAGTCCAGTGATCACGATGTGTAAATGCACTTTCAATGAGTGAATGCTGATCGTTACACAAAGCACTTGAATCTAAAAGGTTACAGAGTATCTTGTCCTGTTTCTCTCCGACCCTCCTGCTCATCCTTCTCGTCTTCCATTATCTCGTAATCTCTCTCCAGCAGATCTTATAAAAGATGCATCACTTCCTCTGCGTAAGGACCCTCACTGCTTTTATTGCAGTCTTTCAGGGCCATAAATCTAATGGTAAAGGCATTAGCAATAGTAACAGCACTGTGGATATTTTATATGCATATGTCTGTAGTAGTGTTTTTATAAAATGAGTTGTATATGTGGCTTGTGGTTGTGCAAAGGAGGTTTAGGACATTAGATAAAGTGCATGACCGCTGTGAGTGCATAGATGTGTCTTAATAATGCTGTTTTGTGTTTTGAACTTCATGAAACTAAGAAAACACATTGTTCTAATTAAAATAGCCAAATTCGGCCAGACATTGCAAATTTATTTTGTTGACTCTTTGTTTTGGCCCTTACTGCTGCATTTGCTCTTCTCATTTTCTCTAGTAAAGTGTTTGCGGAGCGTAGTGCAAACCAAAAGGGAGACTGTTTAAAATACAAAATGCATGGTTTTACAATTGACTCGGGTGTCAGTGCCGATTTAGCCTGTTCATCGGTCAATATCGATGTCTAACGTGAAACCGTGATTCAGCTGAATCCTAATGGCCGCCCATCCTTCAGCTCTTAGTGCCGGTAATGATTTGAGACTCGTCATTTAAAGCTAATCTCAGGTCAAATCAGAATGGAAATTAAAATCTTTAGTCAGAAGGTCAAGAGCTTAACGGTTGGCACACAGCTTAACAGCGACTCCGTTAGATCAACTGGTTTTCTCAGCTTGAAGTCTGAGGGAAATATCGTTTATTGGTCCGACTGTGTAGCTCATTAATAAATCTTAATTCATTAGAAAATCAGCAATGTGTGACCTTTTAGCTAGGATTTTAATTGACTTTCAAAAAATATAAATATGGAAAAAAGCTTTTGATTGCTCATTATTAAAGGGTCACATTAATGCTCGCATGCCACCAAATGTCAGTATTTAGCATATAGATGTACTACTCTGAATAAAACATACAGTAGTCACAATACAATCTTGACCACAATCCTACACTGTATGTAAAAAAGCAATATGCCCCCAAACAAATGTGGTTTACAGTAAATGTAGAAGAGCTAAATGGCCCTGTTAAGTGCCAATTTTAGCAATTTAATATACATACAGTACCGAAACACAAAACCTTTACATTTTCCCTCAGCCCTTAAGAAACAGTGGACTTCCACATGCCAAATTATCTCCCACATAAGAAGAGTTTCTTTGACTAGGGAAAAGTTTGCTCTCGAATTTAAAAGGGGAATGATCCAGATGTAGGAGGGTTACTCAAACTTTAATAAATACAGTTTCTTAAACAGTTAAAATTGCATAATACTGTTGAAATACATAATACATAAATGGAACCGCAGGGGCACACTAAGACTGGACTGGAGTTAGTGACATTGTAAAGATGCTGGTTAAAGAAGAAAATGGTGAAGTGTAGGAAATAGGTTGTTTTCTAATTCTGATCTCTGTGTAACTTTTTCCAGTAGTTAATACCATTTCATTGTTTAGCTTTATAAGATTCAATGTATCACTGGAACCCACATGCATTAATTTAGATTTACTTACAACAAGTTTATAATATAATTGTCCCTATTAATAAACCAATAGCTATTATTTAGCCCCAAACTCCCAATTTTCTGTTTATTAATAGTTAATTAATGTATTATTAGAATGAGTAAATTGCCAGTTTTTCATTTTTAGATGACAACTTATTTTACATTGCTTAATAATAATAATAATCTAATAATTATCACCACAATCTAATCATGGATTAAACCAGCACTCAAATGCCTTCAATAAAGTAGACTAACTAGAAACTAACTGTTCTGGAAATCTCTTAAAATTCCTTAACTTAAAACTTGAGGTTGAGTTTGTTGTGTACACTCAAATAAAATTATGTTTGCTATTTGTTCAAACTACTTATTTAAAATAAGCTGAAAAACACAATTCTTGATTTTTACGGAGGTGACAACTTAATTATTTTATGTTAAAACCGACTTAAATTTGTAAAAACTAATAAGTCAACTTAATTCCTTCATCTTGTCCCAACACAAATTGATTGTCTGGAGCCTTTTTACAGTGTATGAGAGGCAAAAACAGAAACAGAAAAGTGTGGCTCTACTAAAAAACAAATCATGATCACAAATAAATTGTCCGCATCAGATAGTAGAAAAGCAATTTATACAGGCCAGCTGAGCGAGCGGCTGTAAGTCAGACTAATGTGTGTCTGTGGAAGGTAAAGTGTGTGTGTGGCCCCTGATAAGGGTGCTTCAATGAATATGTGACACTCCCAACAGTGGCGCTCTAAATAGCTATCTATTGAGGCGACTGGATACTGAATGATTGCATCCGAAAGATTCGCGGATGAAGCCATGCTCCCGAAATATGATTTTCCCCTTGGAAATCCCAGACTTGGGCTTCTCATTGAAATCGAGATGGAGGATGGAAGGAAAAGAGGACGCTTCCAGTAATACTTTGATTGAAATGAGACAAACCGCATTGACCTTGACTCAGAAGGGATCTTATGTTGGGAATCCAAAATGTGATATGGAAACAAATCTGGAGGCATAATATGCATAATGTCATGGAGTTTGTGTCAGCTTAGAAAACAATGGGGTGTGATCTGATGTGTTGACATTTATATCTTCATATAGCATTTAACAGCTGAAATATGAGCTTCTGACAGGCAGACAGGCATCTGAAATGCCTCATTACCTGGGGAAATATTAAATTCATCATGTCTCGCTTTTGCTGCTTCACATTTTAACACGGCGAGTCAGTTCTCTGGCATTATTAGGCTGTATGCTTCATTTGAAGAGAGTCTGGAGTCACAACTTCATTGTTATAAATCAGGAAATTCCTCATAGGAAGAAGAATCACACTTTCAGTCAGAAGAGTTGCGCTCGCAGCCCGAATCAGTTCTTTCCTTTAAAAATAACTTAATAAAATAGACAATTATAAAATTAAATAAATACCCCCCCAAAAAAACACTGCTATACAAATGAAAGTATGTATTTCTATACAGTTTCAGAAATAATAAACATATATACAAAGTAATGTGCAGTGTTGTGTAGAGTTACGTAAAGTAAAATATTACATATAATCTTTTCTTTTTAAGCAAAGTAATGCGAAAGTATGTGTTTTTGCTCTTTTGTTGTCTGAGTAAAGTAGGCTTAAGATTGTAATATTACTTTTAAAAGTATACAATTTTTTTTTAAATTAATAATTAATATACTGTAGAGATATAATCTTTAATAGAAATCAAATATGCAAACTAATGAATAAACTACGAATGAAGACTTTCGTGTGCGCACAACATAGACATGAGTCTTCATTTTTTTTTCCACATATCACTTTATGTATGCCTGTTATGTATGTCATGCACATACATAACAGGTGATATGTTGTGTGTACGCGATACTATTTTGTGCACACGCGATACGTATATTATGTGCACACATTATGTCGTCTGCAGGCGATATGCATGTCAATGTCGTGCACACACAATATGTATGACGTGAGCACACAATACTTATCTTAAATTAGGTGGCCTATCAGGTACAATGTGTACATGTTGAGTTCTGGTGCGGATGTTGCTAGCATATTTTCAAACAATACAATAAAAAAAATGACACCACCCCAAAATGCCCTTCTGCTGTCCTCTTTTCCAAATAATCTCTTGTAACTGCTTAAATCTCCTCTGAATCTGGCTTTTATAGCGTGCGGTCAGTCAGGGTGGTCGTGGTATTTAAATGGGCTTCCAGCACTGAATTATGCAGGAGCTGCTGCCGCTGCGGGTGGACGAGGAGTTTCGATCAGCTTTCTCAGAAAGGAGATCAAAGACAGAAATGCTTGAGTCCAAAAACCTGCAGCCAAACTCAGACTGAGAGAATAGAGGAGACTTTCCCTCGGGATACCCAAGAGAGTCTGCCAGAGACCCGACCCAAAACACACACACTTGCACAGCTATTCTTATGAGAACACTCAGTGCCTTATCCTAACTTTAACCATCACAACTGACTTAACCCTTACTCTAACAAAGTTCTAACCCTAAAAAGCAAACCGTAACCCTCAAACTGTCCTTTAAAGAGGTGCCAGAATATGAGTACTGACCAAAAAATCCTCACTTCAGTCTTTTGGCCTTCATTCTGATGGCCCAAAACTCA
>CAIGQW010028001.1:0-11747 GCA_903798125.1 Danio choprae
AATTCATTTATTTAAAGTTTGCATTTGTGAAGAATCAAAATGTAGAAATGTATAATAATATAAATAATATAAATAATATCATTTTTTTAAAATATGTCAAAAGATGCATGTGTCAAAAAATATATGTGCACACAATTAATATAATATGTAAATAATTATTATTATTTTTTCAACCGGTGACTTTTATTTTGACTTTATCGGTGATGAAATGTTGCCGAGCTCACGCATAGTTTACCTCAGTGTTGTTGGTGCTGGAATCCAGTCTGCGATGAGCGATCGCTTTGTTAAACCAGGTAAGAGTGAACGAAACCAGTAATACCCGTGTATAAACGATGTAATTTATACTCAAGCGATGGGCTAGTGTTGGTGTTAGAGAGTAAACAGCGGAAGTTGACAATTAAACTCTTGTCAGCCCGGTGTCTTTCGTCACTGTAATTCATCCCCGAGAAATGTACCTGAAACTTTAGTGGTATTTACTGGGAGCAACATTTATGGCTTATACAGAAAAGCTCGATAGAATAATGATAGTTAAATGATATTACTTGACTGTTAACGAAATGAACATGGGAGTATTTCACATTTGACAGCTCATGTTAGACGTGGCAGTAATTACTCAGGTGTTTCTTTAAAGATACACGACCGATAGTGAAACACTGACGACTGAAACTACAGCAGGTGTAGATTTTAGCAGCGTTTACAGGTTACAAACAAGACGAAGAATAAAAGTAATAAAAAGTAAGTTATTTATATATATATATATATATTACAGTGCTCAGCATATATGAGGACACCCCATTTTGAAAATGAATATTTTTCTCCATTTCTCAGTGAATATGGGTCATGTATTTTGGTGCATTTGAACAAAACTGATTTATTAAACAGATATATTCATTAAAATAATATTTTAGTCACCATCATCTTTAGAAATGGAAAGATAATACGTTTAAATTCATGCAAAATATTGAAAAACAATTTACAAACTGCAACATTTCAACAAAATTGTCTATATTTTTTTGTCTCTCTTGATTTTTGCTATTTTTGAAAATGTTATTTAATATTTTCCCTGACATAAATTTGGGCTGCTAATTTTTGAACCATTATTGTAAGTTATTTTGTTAGATGAGCTCCAGATTTGGCTTCAGTACTGACTAATCTAATGTATCTGCACAAATATAATATTGTAAAGCATCCTAGAGGAAATATTGATTTAAATGAGAGATTTGTGGGGGGTGCACTCGTTTATGCTGAGCACTGTAATTTGTATCAAATACATATATGTTTTCTATCTAAATGTATATAAACATTTCACACACTTAAATTATGTCAAAACAAACTTTTTTGTTGTTGTTGTTGTTGTTGATGCGATTAATTTTTGCCCAGCACTAAATAATATCAAATGCATATTTATTTTTCACTAATGTCATAGGCAAGGCCAGAAACAATTCAAGTCATTCATTCATTCATTCGTTCATTTTCTTTTCGGCTTAGTCCCTTTATTAATCTGGAGTCGCCACAGCGGAATGAACCGCCAACTTATCCAGCATATGTTTTACGCATGGCTGCATGGTGGCGCAGTGAGTAGCACGACCGCCTCACAGCAAGAAGGTCGCTGGTTCGAGCCCCGGCTGGGTCAGTTGGGATTTCTGTGTGGAGTTTGCATGTTCTCCCCGTGTTTGCTTGGGTTTCCTCCGGGTGCTCCGGTTTCCCCCACAAGTCCAAAGACATGCGGTATAGGTGAATTGGGTAGGCTAAATTGTCCGTAGTGTATGTGTGTGAATGAGTGTGTGTGGATGTTTCCCAGTGATGGGTTGCAGCTGAAAGGGCATCCGCTGCGTAAAACACATGCTGGATAAGTTGGCGGTTCATTCCGCTGTGGCGACCCCAGATTAATAAAGGGACTAAGCCGAAAAGAAAATGAATGAATGAATAGCAATAAATGTCTGTATTGTGTAATCCTTGTGCATTCAAGCACTTTAGTTTTTGGTTATAAATAAAAAAAAATAAACCTACATTAAATGCTCCCAAATGTAATTTAATTTAATATTTTTTATTTGTATTTACTAAAAATGAATGTATCCATGATGTGGAGACTAAATGACATTTTCCTAGTTTTTAAGATTGCTTCCATAATCTAAGTTATAAAAATCCGTTGAATTGATCCAAGGTCTCCCTTAAAGGGACAGTTCACCCCAAAATGAAAATGTGCTCTCAACTTGTTACAAACTTTTACAAGTTTCTTTCTTCCGTTGAACACAAAAGAACATATTGTGAAGAAATCTGAAAACCTGTAACCATTGACTTCCATAGTACAAAACTAATTCTTTGGAAGTCAATGGTTACAGGTTTGCAACATTCTTCAAAATATCTTCTTTTGTGTTTAACAGAATAAAGAAACTTGGACACAAGTAAAGGGAGAGTAAATGATGACTGAATTTTAATTTTTGGGTGAACCGTCCCTTTAAAAGACCCACCTGTGGTGTTTCTTTCTGCGCAGGCAATCAGGAGCATGGATGGAACGATCCGCCACAGTTTTCATATGGTTTACAGAAGGATCCGGGTGGACAAAAGCGCAATATTCTCAACAAGAGGGTTCATGCACCACAAACCACAGGTCAGGGCATGTCAAATAATGTCATTTACATCTTGACTCACCTAATTAGTTTCCAGCATGTTTTTTTCCTCCAAACTACGCAGCAATATTGAGAAGTGTTGTGATCTTTTTCAAGCCTCTGATTTAATGATAAAACTCTGGTTAATTTCAAGTAACAATCTAATGGGTGCAGGGATAATTAAAGGGATAGTTCCCCCCAAAATTAAAGTATTTGCTTACTCTCAGTTAGTTCCAAGTTTATTTATTCTGATGAACACTAAAGGAGATATTTTGAAGAGGCCTAAAAACCTGTAACCATTGACTTCCACAGTGGGAAAAGCAAATTACTGTGGAAGTCAGTGATTACATGTTTTCAGCATTCTTCAGAATATTATTTAAGTCAGACACGTTTCAGAATTTTCAGTTTTGCGTGAACTATCCCTTTAATCTCAGTGAATCCCAGCTCAATGAATAAGTCCATCTCAGTAGTTTTACAATTGAAACCTCTATGTAAATGCAAAAGTGTTATTTTAAAATGTTTTCTTTATTTACCCATTATTATTACCTATTGTTTATTAAATTATTATTATTTTTGGATTATTTATTAAATTGTTTGTGTTGTTTTATAGGTGTTTCTATGTTTTATAGGTGTATTCTAGAGCACTATTTGGGCTTTGAGTGATTGGGAAGATTTTTTTTATTCCAACATTACAGTTGAAAATATTATTAATGATTTAAATAGCATTTTTATAGGACTTTTAAATACTGTTAGCTAGTTTTCCACTACAGAAAAAAACATATACAGTGGGGGAAATTAAAGTGAACAGTGTTCAGGGATAAAGTATTGAACACGTTACCATTTTTCTCAGAAAACGTCTAATAGGTGCTGTTGACTTGTCATTTCCCCCGGATGTTGGTAACAACCAAAGAAATTCAAATATGCAAAGAAAACAAATCTAATTCGTTTACAAATGAAGTTATGCGTAATAAAATAAAATGACGCAGGGAAAAAGTATTGAACACATGAAGAAAGGGAGGTGTAGTTCGGCAGTGAAAGCCCAGACAGCAGCTGAAATCTCTCAGTGGTTCTTCAGCAACCCTCTGCCCTTCCTCAGTGTAAATGAACATCAGCTGCTTCAGTCCAACATCTACATTAGCAGGAGGATGAAGATGAAACCATTTCAGCAAGACAATGATCCAGAACACAGCCAAGGAAACTCTCGAATGCTTTCAGAGAAAGAAAATCAAGCACATGACGTGTTCAAAACTTATTTCCCCCACTGTAAGTCAAATCAAGTTGAGCTTTATTGTCATTCCGCTACATGTGTGGACATACAGTGGAACAAAATGTTGTGTCTTCCAGGACCTTGGTGCTACATAAATAGACATAATCATAAAAATGAACACAACACTGGATGTAAGAGCTATTTTAAACCTATACACAGTAGTAATCTAACTTTTCTAACTACCAACTATACATATACTACAAATACTTAACTATACACATAACCGATGACTTTACAAGACAGAACAGTATTGTGCAAATAAGGTATTTAAGGTTGAAGAAAACAAGTAGCGCAACATGATTGTGTGGTACATTTGCAGGTAAATAGTTTTCCTTATTGAGTCCTTGTACACAACCTGACAAAAGGCTTGTCGCCTATCGAAGTTTTAGGAACAACAAATAATAACTTGACTTCCAGTTGATCATTTGGTATCAGAAGTGGCTTATATGAAAGGCAAAGGCCTCTAGATTACACTTATTTTAGCAAAATAAAACATGATCATGCCTTGATTTTGAATTATTTATTGAGAACAGTAAGGTCTGACTGTGCTTAGACAAAAGTCTTGTCACTTAACAGCAATAATGTACAGTCTAGAATATAATGTCATGGTGCAGTGGGAAAAGAATGAATATAGACCCTTTTCACATTTCCGGGTTTCTCATTAGCAGAAGTCGTCATAGTTGGGATAACTTAGAGAGCAGTGAATGGGAGAATACAACAAATATTTTTTTTACAATCTTATTTGCTCAAATAATAAATGAAAAACTCCACGATGGTGTTATAAAGACTTTCAGAAAAAGGAAAACAATAGTGTGAGACTGATGACGGCAGCCAGAGGAGAGAATAACGACACATTTACTGTCCTGTCCCATAGACGCGCATTAGAAACGCCTCGCACAAGCGGTAATTCATTTTTTGTAATTTTAAGCAAAGATGATATAATACGTGCATAAATGCATATAAATGTTCATGCGTTTTTTACAAAATCTAAATATTAAAAACTTTCAAGGATTTAAGATGCTGATTACCGTTAAACGCGTCATAACAGGCTTGTGAAAAGGGTCCATTGTGTGTGACTCCCATGAGCTAGGAGGACTGCATCCGTACCTCTCTGCAATGACTCAAATCACTTATTAATAAAGTCATCTGGAATGGCAAAGAAAGCGTTCCTGCAGGACTCCCAGAGTTCATCAAGATTCTTTGGATTCATCTTCAATGCCTCCTCCTTCATCTTACCCCAGACATGCTCAATAATGTTCATGTCTGGTGACTGGGCTGGCCAATCCTGGAGCACCTTCTTTGCTTTCAGGATCTTTGATGTGGAGGCTGAAGTTTAAGGAGCGCTGTCCTGCTGAAGAATTAGCCCTCTCCTGTGGTTTGTAATGTATTGGGCAGCACAAATGTCTTGATACCTCAGACTGTTTGTTGCCGTCCACTCTGCAGATCTCTCGCACGGCCCCATACTGAATGTAACCCCAAACCATGACTTTTTCTTCACCAAACTTCACTGATTTCTGTGAGAATCTTGGCTCCATGCGGGTTCCAGTAGGTCTTCTGCAGTATTTGTGATGATTGGGATACAGTTCAACAGATGATTCATTGGAAAAATTCACCTTCTGACACTTTTCCAAATGATCAACAAGCAGGCAAGTTATTATTTGTTGCTCTTACAATTGGGATCGACGACAAGACTCTTGTCAGGTAGTGTAAGGTGGAGTTTAGGTAAAGTGTTCGGTGCATATAGGGAGAAGAGTGTTTCTACAGGTGGTTTGTCAAGCCCACTCACCTGTCTATATAGAGATATGGAGTGATTGTTAGAAAGTGTCTGGTGCAAAACTGGTGCAAGTGTCAGTTAAAGTGCCAGAGAGATGAAAGAGTGTGTTTTCTACGGGTGGTTTGTCAAGCCCACTCACCTCTGTGAGGCACAATCAGAATTGCATAAGGTTTTGAGGTTTTCTCATTTGCTATTAAATGCCAAAGTTCATGTATAACATTACAATGCAGATTTATTTGAACACATTTTATTTATGCCCCTGGTACAGCAGGTTCTGGATCAGAAATTCAATCCACACCGCTGGCAGGACAAACACCTCCACGAGGAATAAACCCTCCACCCATGGATGGCATCACTCCACCCCCTGCTTGTCCAAGAGTTCCCTCAGATGGAGCAGAAGAGGCTGTACTGTCGGAAACGGAGCCACGTATTGAAGATGTTCAGGAATCACTTAATTGGGCATTAAATGCATGCAGACCCAATGTAAAGGTATGCAGGCAGGCACGTTTATTTCTATAGCACATTTCACACACAATGGTAATTCAAAGTGCTTTACATAAACAGGAATAAAAGATGCAAGTATAGGAAAATAAAAACAACAAAGAATAAAAAATGATCTAAAACAGATTAAAATGTGTTAAAACTGATTTTAAAGGAATGAAAAAGAAAAGAAAGATATAATAGTGCGATCTGTGGGACGTAACACAGTGATCACTTAGTAAAGGCACAGTTAAACAGATGTGTTTTAAAGGTACAGTATGAAAGTTTGACACCCAGTGGTTGAACTAGGTATTGCATTCCTGGATTAAAACACACACACACGCACACGCAAGCGCAGGTTGCCAGATTGAGGACCAACAGGAGTGTGCCGGATTATCGAGCCTAAATGCTGATTTAAGGTTGATTTTAAATCATGTTCTAACTAAAAGCACCGACACGTGATAGCAGGAATATTCTCCATATTAAAAGGAGTTTTTGTCCTAACCAATACCTGGAATTTATATTTTAGAAACGGCTTCTATTACTCACAGGTGAACAACAGAAAACGTGATGCTATGATCACCTCAGGTACACCTCATGTGCTTTATTCAGTGTTAAATGCTAACAATGTGAGTTTGAATGCCTTTTTGCTTGACATTTATTGCCATATACTGAAAGCAGCAGCAGATAGTACACCTCAGATCTTAATAAACCGTTTAAAATTGAACTTTAGACTCAAAACCAACACACATCAGTGATTCAGCATCTACATTTAATAACGCTGAGGAGGTTTAATATGTATTAATTGTATCACATGGCTTCTGGATGGCTGTATTTAAATTTCTGTCGTGTTTCGTCTGGTGCAAAGAGCCAAATTGCTTATCACTGCAAATCTCATCACGTGATGTTACAATGTAACCTGCTCACCTAATGTTTACGCTCGTAATATTCATGTTATTTGCTAATTAATAACCTCACGTGGAGCTCTGAATCTGCGTCTCATTTCGGAGTCTGCTACTGTCCACTGCTGGTCGCGTTTCGGTCACGGACGCATGCTTTGAGAGCCTTTCTGAATGAATGAATGAAATACGCGGTTTTCCACCAAGGCAACCCGGGGTGCTGAAATATAATTGGCTAAAGTGGCAGTGGGGGGGTTAAAAGAACCAAAACAAAGACAGCCGTTCCGGCACGTAACGCACATTATCAAAGCAGAGTATCTGACTTCAGCATTGTTTTTCAGATAAACAAGAGTGTTCACTCAGCATGTTTCTTAAATATCTGCAGTCATATCATGGTATTTTTATGCTTTAGAAGAGTCAAACACTTACATACAGCACCTTTAAGTCTTGATTTGAACGTGCCTAAAGTTGAAGCACATCTGATCGTTTCTAGAAGCTGATTCCAGCAGCGGGGGGGCGTAGCAGCTGAAGGCGGATTCACCCTGCTTTGACTGAACTCATGAAATTTCTAATTTACTTGATCTTAATGATCTGAGTGATCTGTTGCGTTTGTATTCAGTGACCATATCTGTAATGTATTGAGGTCAGGTAAGTTAAGATTATTGCCAAGAACTGGTTCAAAGTAAAGCTCAAGGGCCTACAAGGCTCAACCAATAGGAAACAGACAGAAGTGAGTAAGAAGCAGTTATGCTTTCTCTCAAAAATAAAGAATTTGTTTTAGTTACGTTTCAGGACTGTGTGATATTAAAGACAAATGCAATATGCGATATGCACTGTGAAAATTCCTTCCGCACAATTCCTTCATGTTGTCCCAGTTAAGTTAACTTAATCGTTCGTTCAAATCTAAGTAGACTGAACTTAAAACGATTAAGTTGTCCCCAAAAAAACCCACAGGAATTGTGTTGATTCAGCTCATTTGAACTAAGTAGTTTGAACAAGCAGCAAAGTAATTTTTTGAGTGCGTTTGATATATCTGATGTGATACGTTATTTTCTAACTGACCTATGTTTTATATTATTTGAGGGAAAAGAAAGCATCACTACAGCTTCACAAAGTGAACAGTGAACAAACAAATCAGACTTTATAACGGTGTAAACAAACAAAAATGCTATAATTATATACAGTAGTCAACATTTGAAGTGGATCGAGAAATGTCATTGAAATGATCAGTATCGAGATTTAATAAAAACTTATATTAGTATGCCCAAATCCTTTCTTAAAGGCATAGTTCACCCAAAAATGACCTGACCTCGTCATCAAAAGTCACCGGACTACAATCAGACTACATTCACACATTTGACCTGTGGATTAAAGCTAATAATACTGTAAATAATGCTCGATTTCTTATACGGACCAGTAGTTTTGCTTCAAGTGTGTCATCAGGAGCCATGGCTGTTGATTAAAACTCCTTTGTATGCGTTTATTTTTAATAAACAATAAAACTAAACTTATCACCATTCACTGCCATGTTATATGACTCAACAAGCACCACAGATTTAGCTTAAAATCTCTTTATTGTTCTACTGGGGAGTAAAAGCCACCTCCATCTTGCATGACCTGTGGGTGAGTAAATTAAAAGGCAATTAAAATTTTTGGGTGAACTATCCCTTTAAGGACTATTCATTACATCAGGCGATGTACAGTAGTTACAAGTCAATGCACATCTCTGAAACCAAGCAGATGCGCATGCTGCTTTTCGTGTCCAGTTATCTGTAGCAATTTTAATATGGATGCTGAAATAGACGAGTGAGAGTCAGGGAATTTGACATTTGGCTAAGAGTGGGAACCGTGTGATTTAATATAAATAAATATTGAGGGTTATTCTGCTTACTCGTTTTATTCTTTTTCAGAAACAGGTCTGTGATGATGTAGAAAGGCGTCTGAAAGTTTTCGAGGACATGTGGAAAAGTGGGAAACTCTCTGTTTTAGTTAAGCGTAGGATGCTTGGATTGTCGCAAGGTGAGTCAGAGTGTTGTTCACGCAAGTCTGCTTTACACGCTGCAAAAAATGCTTTTCCTCATTATTTTTTTGGTCTTGTTTCTAGTCTGAATATCTAAAAATTGTTAAATCAAGAAGCATTTTGTTAGATCATTTAAAGCTGCAGTTGTGTGTACTAACTCTTTACACAAAAAAATATATGAGCAATATCACACGAGTAGCAGTGCGATATGGCTGTATATCGGCACTGGTGGGAGGTGTGCGTTGGTGTGTGGTGTGTGCTTCGTGTCCCACCAGTGATGATATACAGCCATATCGCACTGCTACGAGTGTGATATTGCGTTTATGCAACAGTTCGATGGCATAATTGTGTATATAAAAAAGAAAATCAAACACGGAGAGTCTGAAACCGTTTTGTAAGAGGAACTACTTTCTTACGCCGTTCATCCACATCTGCAGCTGACGGTCAGAACAGCAGGAACCGTTGCTCATTCACCAACGTCACTTTAGAGCTAGTGTTTGAGTGATTCTCTAGCGTAATGTCTAAAGTGATGACAAGACAGCTGATTGTGCTCACATTTTAAGATTATGAGGCTGAACGGCATGAAATGCCATCTTACATTTCC
This sequence comes from Danio choprae, assembly GCA_903798125.1. NCBI lineage: Eukaryota > Metazoa > Chordata > Actinopteri > Cypriniformes > Danionidae > Danio > Danio choprae. The sequence goes on from CAIGQW010028001.1 coordinate 9,654, forward strand.
CAGTATTTCTCTGTTGCAATCGGGAGATCACAATAATTAACCCCAAAAAAGCCAAAGCAGCGCCAACGCTAGCAGATTACTGTTTACAATAAGGAAAAATGCTACACGCATGCGGGCATTTCTTCTTTCTTTCTTTTTATTGAACTAGTCTGCAGTAACGAAAACAGGAGACGCATTAGAAACAAACAGATGGCCAACCAAAAAGTAACTCAGGGTTATACAAAGAGTGGCCAACACAAAATACACACATTCCTAATATGCGAGTCCCATCTCACACTCAATACACTACAGTTATATGGTATAAATACAGCACTACAACATACAACAGAATATCACTTACCTGTTTAATCATGAAATTGCGCTGTTTTTATCTTATAAGGGCTTATTATACCGCCTCTGTCGCCATCTTGTGGATGGACAACGTCTTTGCTCTGCTCAATGACAGGCTAATGGCCGCCGACGCGCTGTCTCTCAGAAATGATAAATATTTTAAATAGGCATTATCCTTATAAATAAACTGCATAGTTGCAATCTAAACAACTACACTCTCGACTAAAAAGCCTCAAAAGTACATTATGTTGCCCAACAGCAGCAATATCGGTCAAACTGTAGAGTGTCCTCTGCTTGTCGCTGTATGTGGGCGGAGTAATACACAAGGGTGAAGATGCTGTACGAGTGCTGTTACTGGCAAAATATCACATGGCTATCAGCCAATCAGATTCAAGTACCAGACAGAACGGTTGTATATATGTATATATGTATGTATGTGTATATATGTATGTATGTGTATATATATATATGTATGTGTATATATATGTATGTGTATATATATGTATGTGTATATATATGTATGTATGTATGTATGTATGTATATGTATGTTGAACAAAAAAGATGTTTGAATTGTCTATTCCACTTGTACATGTGTTATAGAGTAATCACGCGTTCATCTATATTCATTTCATGCATTATTATTCAAAACTTATGTTGGTTATTGTATTGTTGCTAAAATTATATTGATTATATCTTCTAATGAAGTGATAATGCACATTGCAGTGTAAGTTTTCCTAGCCCTGTGTGACATAATTTGTTTATCTCGTCATTAGCTATGTTTCCGTCCACCTATTACTTTTTTTTTATGCAGATTTTGTAATATTGCATAAAAATGCTTAATGGAAATGCCAAGATGCATATACATTTTAAAAAATGCACATAAAAACTAAAAAAATAGGATAAACCTTTGATCACATAAGACAAAATGTGCATAAAGTACAATGTAAACACATTTACTGAATAAATTCCTGCATGCGCATCAAAAAAAGTCATTTGATTTGGTTATAAGAGATCGTGTGATGATAAACGTGTGTGATTGGAGGCAGTAATGAACAAACCAGCGTTTCCAGCACATTATAAAACATATTTAATGTTGTTTTGCTCATTTCTAAAATGCCTCAGCTGTCAGTCCGTCATCCCAGTGGTTCATTATTATTATTAATATTATTATTATTATTATTATTATTATTATTGTTGTTCCCTTGAGCATCTGTCTGCGCTCACAAAGAGCATCTCACACCTCCAAAAGCACCGCATTGCGTTCATTGCATTTTGTCTTCTGAGGCGCAACTCATTTATTAGAGAAGGCAGAGACCACAGTGCCTTCTCCTACCGCACTAAACTACATTTTTCTTTTAGATATTCTGTGATATATAGTTGAAGTCAGAATTTTTAGCCCCCCTGTATTTTCCCCCCCCCCCAATTTCTGTTTAATGGAAAGTTTTTTTCAACACATTTCTAAACATAATTTTAATAACTCGTTTCTAATAACTGATTTCTTTTATCTTTGCCATGATGACAGCACATAATATTAGACTAGATATTCTTCAAGACACTAGTATTCAGCTTAAAGTGACATTTAAAGGCTTAACTAGGTTAACTAGGTTAATCAGGCAAGTCATTGTATAACAGTGGTTCGTTCTGTTGACAATCGATTGCTTATAGCTTAAGGGGGCGAATAATATTGACCTTAAAATGGTTTTAAAAAAAATTAAAAACTGCTTTTATTCTAGCCGAAATAAACCAAATAAGACTTTCTCCAG
>CAIGQW010028007.1:781-19686 GCA_903798125.1 Danio choprae
AAATACATAATAATTCAATAAATGTAAATTTTTTAGCTTTTCCAAAACAATAATTTCCCTGGAAAATGTCTACCATGCCATAATCATGCTGAGGCAGCATCAAGTTTAAGTTTTGTATCTAAAATAAACTTCAGATTTAGATTTTATTGTGTCTGGGTGCACATCAACTCTCCAGTAGTCATGGGTTTTCATATAATTTTACCATGCATCTGATAATGTGTCCAGGCCATAAGTGACCACTTCCTGTCATTGTGGGTTGCCCATTTAGTATTAAATAGTTTAATGTTGTGTGTAGCAGCATTTAACTCATTTTTCTTGGAAGAAAAAAACTGTCTGAGGTTAGAAAATCTACAGAAGATTACCATGAATTAAATGTTAAACTGCGTCAAAATGGCCAGTTCTCAGGAAAGAGTGCTTGGAGTATGAAAGTATGAACATTTAAGGAACTACAGGTTGCTGCTGAACTTTCAAGAGAGGAAAAATGACATTGACTTTCCATGTTTCCATGTTTAATTGTTATACTGTTACCCATATCTAAAGTGGAGCCTTTAAATATGATTTCAGAAGCAATCAAACCATTTTTAGATTTGATTATGTTACATAATAGGCTTTAACAGAAAGTCCAGGGGTGACAGATTGAAGCTAAGTATTTCTTTTGAACATTTCACTTTTTGAACATTTCAGGGTTGATTTTTACATGAATGTAAATGTGAACATAATGCCATATTGATAAAGACTGAAAGATGAACTTGAACATTGTGTTTCATATACATTTCCTTTAAATCTGATGTCAGACAAACTAAACCATTTTAAATGGTGAATTGCAAAACAACAGGGTTAAACAGAATGTTCAGGGATGAAATAATTTCAAATGCGAAGTGTGTAAAAAAATAAGATAAAATACCAAGTAAAAGAATGTCATTTATGTACATGCAGCTATGGAGAAAAAGAAAACACTTGGAAATTCTGTTTCTCTGAATATATGATTTATTAAAGTAAAACATACTTTGTTTATTCTGTAAAGTGCTAATGAGATTTCTTCCAAATTTAAAATGAAAAATCCTGTATTTGTTTTATAAAATAACAAAAAAGGCACCATATTTTCAGACAATAGCAGTGATTTAACTTCAAGTCCCCATGAAATCAACATGAAAGTATTTTAAGTGTTAATATCAATATGATAGTCTTAAGGCAATCTATAATCTAGTGTGCTACAAAACAGTGACACAATTCACATTTAGAAAATATAAGTGAAGTTTCACAAACTAATTTCGAGAGGAGCACGTGATATGATCGACTACAGCTGATCCTTATTGCTAATCATTAGCTAGCCTATCAGATCATTCCAAATCTACTCTAAATATCCTGCCTAAACTTCATTCCCTATCTTCGTTTTTGGAAACCCCCCTCTATCCTTCCCTTCTCTCTCCTTCTCAATTCTATGATCGGGCGACACGGTGGCTCAGTGGCCAAAAGGAGGGCCAAAGGTTCAAGTTCTAATTGAACCAGTCGGCACTCTCTGTGCGGAGTTTGCATGTTCTCCTCGTTTTCGCGTGGGTTTTCCCCGGGTACTTCGATTTCCTCCCACGGTCTAAAAACATGTACATAAACAAATTGTAATAACAGTCACAAGCACAAAAAAGATCTCATATCCCTCCTAATGCTTATTGACCAGGCGGGAACCTTGGGCTCATCTATCTCCGATTTTAGGTTTCTCTCCCGGGACAGCATGCCAAACCAGCTATCATAGTCGAGCATTATCTAAGTGTGAACTCTTGAAACATTCTAATCTTTAGGTCTGTCACTTCTAGCAAAATGTTTTGCTAGAAGTGACAGTATGAGGTGATGTTTTAACATCACCTCATACTTCGGTTTCTCATCAAATCTTCTGACCAATCAAATGTTTTCTAGTATTTGATACACTCCAGCCCCTTCAGGACTCTATTGCTGCATGCTGAAATCCATAATTCATCACATCAAGGATTGTTCAAACCAAGGGTTCGCCTAAACCAGGGGTGTCAGAAAATATTAAAAATCCGTATTTGGTGAAATAACCCTGAATTATTATTGTATTTGTTTTTTCAATTTCACTTAACCCTCTGGTTACCTAGAAAACGGAATCACACTTGTGAGTTTTTTGTTAGAAGTAGTGATTTGAAGTGTTAGTTTACATGAGTAGGCCTACAGTCAAACCTAAATAATGTGTAGGAAAGAGAATGCAAGAAGGTCAGCATTGTAACTGATTTGTAGATTATACACACAAAAATTCTCAGATATTTTGTGTTCCTGTAAGGTTGCTTTCACACTTAGACTTTTGTTTCGGAACCTGGCGCGTTTCCCCTGTTGGCCGGTTCATTTGGCATATGTGAATCTAGCAATTGCGCTCGAATCCGTGCCAAAACAATCGGTCCGAGATTGCCAGAATGAGGTGGTCTCGGCTCGATTGAAATGAACTCTGGAAAGGATCAATTTTAGTGAGAAAGCAATACGATCCAACAAACTAGGCTTTATTATGTATTATAGATATGTAATGTAGGCATATATGGCAATTGAATGAGAATTATGAGTAGGGCAGGATGTCATCCCTACCGATAAATGTGTGTTGTAAAATTGACCGAATTGCAGTCTTGGTTAATCTGTTATTTCTCTCTATAATGTAAAGCCTATAATGCATAATTCTAGCCAACGACTATGTATGAAAAAGTCTTACCTCTGATTTATATTTGGTGACAACATCTGTGGGTGTCACCATTCAAAATTCGCTTAAAATTATTGCTCATCATCATAAATTAAATAAGGACGCATGACGGCTGAGCGGACCGTGGAAATAAACCGTGGAACTCTGACCAATGTGACGAGTTTACTCGCACGTGACTTGTTTTAACTATTTTGGTCCATTTAGAAACGCTGCCATGTGAAAGCGAACCGCACCAAAAGCAAAGTGCAACATTGTAACAATTTTAATCCCTGTTTCAGAACAAAACAATCGATCTACAGGTGTGAAAGCAACCTAAGTTTCCAATTCATTACCTATGGGTTGGTCACTTTTGACCAAAAGTAACAAGAGTAACTATTTTTTTATGACTAATTTGCCGGCTTGAATCTTGTCCTTTTGTATGTTTGTTTACACTCCAAATTCTTAAGTTTCGGCTCATTTTGATGATGGTGTGATTTTATTTATTTTTTTAATTGATAATCAAATATATAGAAGTGAACCAGGGTTAAATTGAAACCAAATACACAGAAAATTCAAGTAACTTATCAAATTTTCCATAGCTTTAAAATCTGCAGCATGACATCATAATGTCATAAGCGCCTTAATGTAAAAAAAACCTAATAATGTTTTGTATTGGGAATCCAATGTGGATAAAAGTCTCCAAAGCCAATAAAAGACTTTAGCTAAAGCAATTGGCACCTTTAAAAACAGGTCAGTTTGAACTGCTTCCTGCTTTGTTTTCTAGTGGCGGTTTGAAGGAGAGTGATGTCATAATCAGCATTAACGGTCAGAGGATAACATCAGCCAGTGACGTCAGTACGGCCATCAAGACAGACGAGAGCCTGAGAGCAGTGGTACGACGCGGAAATGAAGACATCATCCTCACCATCATTCCTGAGGAGATCGACCCTTGACCACCCTCGCGCTCACCATGAGCTGGTTCTCAGACTTTTACTGAGAGTGTGTCTAGAGCCGCACTCAATCTAGAAATCAATCATAATGAACACTTCCAAACCCAACCATCATTCAAACTTAGAACAGCAAATGTCCTTTGTTTTTTTGCCTTTTCTCATATATGAAGCCATTTTCTGTTTATTCATCAGCATACCATGTTAGAATAAGCCTTTTGTAAATAGATGTGAGAATTTAGTGCTGGGTAGTTCACTTCCTGCATGCATTTGTTTTGTTTAAAGAGACGCTTCATATATATTTTATAGGCGTATTGTACAACTCCCCTAGAGTTAAATTTTTTTACCATTTTTGGATCCATTGAGCCAATCTTTAGGTATGGTGGGAGCACTTTTAGCTTAGCTTAGCATAAATCATTGAATTAGATTAGACCATTAGCATCTCATTCAATTTTTTTTTTAATGTTTTGCTTTGAAAATGATCGAAATTCTTGAAATATTTGAACAAGATGCTAATGGTCTAATGCGATTCAATGATTAATGCTAAGCTAAGCTAAAAGTGTTCCCTGGAGATCGGTTGAATGGATTAACTCTAAGGGAGTTGTAAAATTTGCGTTTCCAAAAAAAAAGTGGAGTGTTTCTTTAAAAGGCATCTAAACAGTGACATGTTGGCTAATACAAGGCTAAGTTTGGGCTGTCAGGGAAAATCTAATAGATGTCTAACAGTAGTTCAAAAATAGACAGGAATGAAAGAACACACGTGAACTCTGTCTAATATGTTTCATTTGATGACTTGTTTTAGCCAAGATGCCTGTGTTTAGACATCTATTTGATGTCTTTTAAACAGAAAAATGCTTGGTGGGCTGACATTCGGAAATGTATATTTTGTTTTTTCCGTTCCAAAACCTAGTGAGCCTCTTACATAGTGATGAACAGGATGATTCCATTCAGTGTGGTTGCCAATGCAGGTATATATTAATTATCAGTTACTGAGAAGTATCTACAAAAAAATAATTCAGTGCAATTAAACATAATTTGTTTTATTCAACATGTGTGTGTTTATGTGTGCAATGTAAAGTTGATCCAAAAGTTTACTCACTATTTACTCACCCTCAAGTGGTTCCAAACCTTCACAAGTTTCTTTATTCTGTTAAACGCAGAGAAGGTATTTTGAAGACAGCTGAAAACCTGATACCATTGATATCCATGAATAAATACTAGGGAGGCTCAGTGGTTAGCACTGTCGCCTCACAGCAAGAAGGTCGCTGGTTCGAGCCCCAGCTGGTTCAATTAGCATTTCTGTGTGGAGTTTGCATGTTCTCCCCGTGTTGGCGTGGGTTTCCTCCGGGTGCTCCGGTTTCCCCCACAGTCCAAAGACGTGCTATAGGTGAATAAGTTGACGGTTCATTCCGCTGTGGTGACCCCTGATAAATAAAGGGACTAAGCAGAAGGAAAATGAATGAATGAATAAATACTATGGAAGTCAATGGTTACATGTTTCCAGCTTTCTTCAAAATAATTTCTATTCTGTTCAACAGAAAAAAAAGATCTAACAGGTTTGTAACAAGCAAAGGGTGAGTAAACGATAACAGTTTTCATGTTTGTTTTATTAAAATGCCTCCCAGAATGAATCATGGGGAAACCTGGAGACAAAGACAAAGTAAAATTTGGTCAGATAAGCATATTTGAGAAGAGCTGTTGTTCATACATAAAGATACAGAGGGCTTGTTTCATGCTTAGACAATACAGTATATAAAACAACTATAAAGAATGCCACAGTAAGCCCAAAAAAGCTATAGTTTATCTATCCTGAAAGGTGACTAAGTGGAACATGAACCGGCGTGCTCTGAACAATACACTTAACTTGCAGATGATTTGTACTGTATTAACATTTTGTCCATTTAGAAATATTCTCTTGAAAAAGCACATTAAATTACAACAATTTTCCTGTTTTAAACAAAAGCCAAACAGTGCAGGTACGAAGAAAATGCCCTGCAACATCTCCTTTCCAGAAATAGAATGGGTTTTACAGATATAATTATTCAGTTTGATGCTATATTAACAGCATCTTAACAGAGATGTATGTGTGCTATTTTGCTATTAGCTTAGCATTGTAGCATGTGTGCTATCTTGCTATTAGCTTAGCAATGTAAGCTAACCACAGAAATTGGAAGTCTCTTATGAGGAGTTTGCTCACTGTGTGTGTTCCAAATCAGCCAGGTATATGATTACTACAGTTACACAACAACCCTAGAAGGATGCTGCCTATGTAGTAGGCAGCAAGGCTGACTAGGTTTTGGAACAAACCCTGCATTTTGTGTATACATCAGCAAGGCATCACAAAGCGGTGTTGTCTGTATTAAACGTTCTTCTTTTTTTATATTTATGCTCAAATCTCAGACTTGACATCATTTGAGAAAGGATTGTGGGCCATTAGAGGATGACTTTTATCTCTGAATACCTTCTCCTCGTTAAATGTTTGTGTGTCTGTGAGACGCCAGTTTCAGAAACGAAATTAAAGAACGTAAATTTTTTAAAACCGTTTCAATGGTGTATTTTTGTATTATCTTCAACAACTAGTGCAGTTTTAAAGGCACACTATGTCATTTTCACCACTAGAGGGCGCATATTAACAAATAAAGCCATAGTTTGCAGAAATCCTGCAGAAATCATGTTCATGGATGAGCTGAATTATTTAACACTTATTATCATGGAATGAAGCAGAGTAAGGCTGAAAGATGTCAATGTGAAACAAGAGCTTTTAAGCAATTCGGATGTGAGATGAGCACTGATGTGGCACAAAAACAGCTGAGCTTTTATTATGACACAGTCTACCACTTACAGTTCTTCTTACAAGTGGGGCAGAATCAGTGCTGTTTTATCATACTAATCATACTAATTCTGCTCTGTGCAGTCTAATAAAATGAACAACATATTAAGTCGTCTTTGGTATTTCCATATTAAATCAAATGGAAACCGAGGATGTATGTCATCATTAGCATTGCCACAGAGGACACTCCTCATGTCACTAGTTAAAATAGCTTATTTCTCTGGATTTGAACATTCTTCAAAACATTTGTGATAATGTAAGTACATAAAGCAGCTAAATATATAACTCTGTTTTACAGTTTTTTCGATATTTTAATAATAATGCCTTTAAGGTCAGTCTGGAGTGAAGCAATGGTAGTTTAAGCTGTCTTTTTTGGCAAGATACACTCCAGCGGGGGATATTGAGGCAGCGAGTGCCCAGATTTGCTCTATTAAAGAGTCTTGATAGTTTAATAGAGGTCCTGCTGTGTGAATCTGGTCTCTTGAGGTCGTAGCCATTCTTTACCAATTTGTCACATGTGTGCTGAAATGAATTCCAATATTCTGTCATGATTGGACGTCATGCTTGATTACGTATTAAGATAGCACAGCGTTAATGATGAATAATGTTTCACAAATCAATTACGTGCTGTATCAGAGTCGTTCTTCATATAGTCATATAGTTTAGTGTGGGCTCTGGGGGACACATAAAACTCTCACTGAATTTGATTATTACTGCCCTTTAAGAGCTATTATTCAGAGTCATGCCAAATGCTGAGATCAGACCTGAGTTGTTATAACACATACAGGGCCCATCTGTCACAAATTACCTCAAAAATCATGCATAATGATTTTGTACAACAAGACTTGTAACTAGATTAATTAGTCAATCTGATTTTGTGGTTATGGATAAGACTATGGCTGGTCATTTTACTTTGATTTAATGGGTGGTTTATGGTTAAACTTCAGAGTAAGGTTTTGGAAGATGTAATTAATGATATTGTCACTGTACATTTTGTGTAACTGTTAAGTTACACTGTAACAATGTCACCTTAAAAACAGAGTAATTGTTTGCACTAATTAATTAAATAATTAATTAATAGGAGTTAACTATCCATCAGTAAAAATCACTTAAACAGAAACGTTGTCCACAAAATCGCTTCTCTAGTGCCACCTATGTGCACCGCTGATTATAACGGTGTCATGACTGAACAGTGTTACAGTGTTTAAAGTGTTACCAAAATACACTACAAAAACAAACTTAAAACCACCATCATACAAATTTTACATACCTTATACATACAGACTTTTCAAATTAAAAATAAAGAAAATCCAAAGATTCCCAGTACTGGGTTGCGGCTGGAAGGGCATCCATCGGCTGTGTAAAACATTGGCTGCGTAAAACATATAAAAAAATTGTTGGCGGTTCATTCCGCTGTGGTGACCCCTGATAAATAAGGGACTAAGCTGGAGGAAAATGAATGAATGAATGAATGAATGAATGAATGAATGAATGAATGAAAATCCAAAAAGATTTCAGATTTTAGTAAGGTTTAGATCAGGAATCTGGGCTGGCCATTTCATTATTCCAAGTATCTGTATTACAGTATCTGTACATTTATCTTTCGTGGGTGACCAACCTTTTTGGGTAACTTCAATAAATTAGTGCATTGTAAAAATGCATTATTCTTTTACTCACAGATTTGGAAAGTCTAACTTTTCTAGTTATGGCAAAAAGGTTTGTCCCTTTGGTCTTCATCTGGACAACCTGCTGTTGGAGGATTTCAGTCACTTTAGAATGGCTCATCATCTTGAAAACTCTGTGGAAATTGTGGAGTTACAGTAGGTTGCCAGTTAAAAATGATTTGTTAGATCATTTTGGAAATTACCATAATGCTCCAGACATCTGAAAGCATTGTCTGATCATGATCAGTGTTGGGTAAGTTACTTCAAAAAGGTTATTAATTGTTAATTAAATCAATAAAGTTGGATTTAAATGAATTTGTCTGAAAAGTAACTTGGTCAATAAGTTACTTAGTCAATTTAAATACTTGACTTAATAGTACTTAAAATCCATATAAATCTCAATGCAACAGAAACTCTTAATTTGAGTCAAACAGAAACTTTTATTTTATTTTAAAAAAGGAACACTTAAAATCTTCAAAACATGTTTAAATGAATGACACCACATTTCATGCAAACCATATTGACAAACTTCTTATTTCATTGTTTCTTGTGCAATTGTCTAACATTCTTTAGTTGACCAATATTGGGTTTTTATGCAAGATGAATAGCAAAACATATGTACACAATTACTTTGCTCCTCTGAATGTAGCTTTACCTTCATTTTTCTTACACCTTTTAAGCCTTAAATGCAATTATCCCGTTAAAATGTAACCTATTGTTTCAAAATAGAATTATTAAGCAAAATATATTTGTATAACAAAAAGATACAATTATTCTGCTTCTCTGAATTGATTTATACAGAACTGTTAGATTTCTGTACAGTATTTACAGCAAGTACATTATAAGTGATCCCTTCTTTGTGTTTTTTTAGTATAAAAGCAATTTAATAACTAATTAGTTACTTTGCTTTAGAATATATGCAACCCATGCATGCTTAAACTGCTCTCTTGCAACTGTTAGCATTAATTCACTCAAGAATAATCAGTAAACCTGAAGTTTTCTCATTTTGATACATAGAAAGATGATTTTCAGGATCAGTTGTGATATGCTGCCCTCATTTGTTGCTTTATTGTAAGCACAATGTGGTGTGTTCTCAGGAATTTTATTAAAAAGTACAAAGGTCTTGCTTAACATTATGTGTAGCAGATTATAAGATCTGCTAATTATAACATTTTGCTCAATAGTGCTCAAAACTTTCTGAGTCTAATCATATGACCTCAACAGGTAAAATAGGGGATGTTTTGGTAACACTTGAATTTAAGGTGACATAGTTACACATGTTCCATGCACTTACTATAGTAATAACAATGAATTATGCATGATTACATGTAACTAACCCTAACTCACATTCTAACCCCAAATTAAGTATACTATACATGTAGGCATGGACCGGTTTAAAATTCTAATCGTATAACATTGCATTGTATTGCGATCACAGCTCTAAAATTTGTTCTTTTTAAATGTCTGAGTAAAAAAAACTACTTTATATTTACAATATAACACAATATATGTTGTTTTAAGAAACATTTGAAATATTTTGGAACAGTAAACATGTCAGGCTAAATAATTAAAATAAATCATTAAAATTATAAAACATTTAAAAAAACTGATTTCTTTACAACTTGAAAGGGCATCTTTGGATATCTTTCTTTTCTTTGGATATAAAGTAAGCCGGGGCCTCACGGTGGCGCAGTGGGTAGCACGTTCGCCTCACAGCAAGAAGGTCGCTGGTTCGAGCCCCGGCTGGGTCAGTTGGCATTTCTGTGTGGAGTTTGCATGTTCTCCCCGTGTTGGTGTGGGTTTCCTCCGGGTGGAAACAAGTCCAAAGACATGCGCTATAGGTGAATTGGGTAGGCTAAATTGTCCGCAGTGTATGTGTGTGAATGGGTGTGTGTGTGGATGTTTCCCAGTGATGGGTTGCAGCTGTAAGGGCATCCGCTGCGTAAAAGATATGCTGGATAAGTTGGCGGTACATTCCGCTGTGGCGACCCCAGATTAATAAAGAGACTAAGCCGAAAGGAAAATGAATGAATGAATAAAGTAAGCCACTGCACTGTTCAGGTCAATAGCATGCTTAGATGTTGGTGCATATAAGCTATTAGTTTTTCAAAGGTTTGCTGAATCGTGAGCTGAACACTAGCTATTGATGTGGATGCTGCTGGAGATACTGTTGCCCTAAATAAAATGAATGAAATAGACTTTGTCAACACTTAAATTATTATTTTTTTAATTATATACTGCAGGAACTGTATAAAAGAATTATTTTTAAAACCGTGACTTTTCTAAACCGCGGTAAACCTTGAAACCAGTTATCAACCCATGACTAAGTAAATGTAATTAATTAATATCACTCAGTATTAAGTAAATGGTTACACTGTAACTACGTCACCTTAAAATAAAGTGTAACCAATGTTTTTCCTTTGGTGTTTGCACGATGACTTCAGGCTCTGGATTGGAGAAACAGGGCGGTATGCATTCTTTCCCTCTTTATCACAGCTTGAGTTGATCTTAAAGGACACTGACTGTAATTGAGGTCAATCTCAGGGCAGAGATTAAATGAAACGTCCAATGTGAGATGCAGACAGAATTAGGTCATTTATTTAAAACACCAAGTGATCCTGTATTTGCATTATGATGTGTATTTGTCATTATTTGTCTGTGGGAACTCCTATTGCCAAATGTGTGACAAATAATTATTACATTAAAGATTTTTTAAAACTGACATTTGAAATAATACAACCTCTCTTTTTAAGGCAAGAAAACATTTACCAATATAGTTTATGTAGCTACATTTTGCATCTTTTTTTAAATGGATTTATGCATACATACATACAAACATACAGTATCATTGGATATTAATGTATAGTCAATTTTTACAGTGTTATGAATTTATGAACAAACTTTATATTCTGCATTGCATTGGATTTTGGCACATATGAATTAACACTTGGATGGTGTAAATTTGTTTTTGTAGTGCATTAATGGTTAAGACTAATGAGTAATCCAAAGGATGTCATTTGGTGGGTGTGTTAAACCCATATGAACCTAAAAAAAGGGTCATTTTAATTTCTTATTTAAGTAAAATGCATGTCAGGATGGATGACAGGAAGATTTTGTCAATGTGTTTTTTGTAAAAATGCTTGAAATAATGTCTGTGGTTCACACAAGCTCAAGATATGTTCAGGCTAAAAAAATAAAAATACTTTGTGTGTTTTTCTTAAGTACATGGACATGGACACACAAGGACAAGTAAATGGTGAATTAAGTCTCCGGTATACTTCAAACTAAATTGAATAACAAACTGAAATGGCATCATTTCAAACAAACTCCAGCCAAAACAAGGTCCGTTTTAAGTTTGTTTTGGCAGTTCAAAACAGCTCACCAAAGCGAACCTTTAAGGGGAGTTTGTTTTGGCTCCTAAAGACACTAAAGCTACCATTAGTTCATGAAAATTACGCAATCGGTAAGGCTGTTCAGGAACTCCGCCTTCTTTGACATGTGATAGATTCGTATCTCATATCCGCAAAGGTCAGACAGGAGAACATCAAGTTAGCATCATAAATACACTGGAGGGTGGAGTACCAAAGCTGGTACAGATGTATCCACCTGTATGATTAGTCGCAGAGAGATTTTAAAAGACTTGAAGGGGATGAGAAGTATCACAGTGTCGAGCCACGTCTTTTAAAGTTCTAAACAGTGTTCCATTCGCTGTCTGTCCACTGCAAATAGAAAACAATGTAAATATATGGTGCATTGTGGTGCCTCTTCTCGTCTGATGTGCAACAGGCTGTAGAGTGATGTTTGTCAGAGGTTTATGAATATTCTCTCTACAGTGCTCAGCATATATGAGTACACCCCATTTTGAAAATTAATATTTTTATCCATTTCTCAGTGAATATGGGTAATATATATTGGTGCATTTGAACAAAACAGATTTATTAAACAGATATATTTATTAAAATAATATTTTAGTCACAGAAAACCTTTAGAAATGGAAAGCTAATACATTTAAATTCATGCAAAATATTGCAAAAAAACTAATTACAAACTACATTTATATTTTTTGTTTCTCTTGATTTTTGCTATTTTTGAACATTTTATTTAATATTTTTCCCTAACATATAAATTTGGGCTACTAATTTTCGAACCATTATTGTAAGTTATTTTATTAGATCAGCTCCAGATTTGGCTTCAGTACTGACTAAACTAATGTATATGCACAAATATAATATTGTAGAGCTTCCTATAGAAAATATTCATTTAAATGAGAGATTTGTGGGGGGTGTACTCATATATGCTGAGCACTGTATATGTGTATTCTCTTAATATGTGTGTTCTCTATATGTTATTCCTTCACAGTCACCATCATTGTAGTGAAAAAAAAAAAGTGACACATTTACAACCTTGCCTACTGCAGTGCGGGGGTGTCGGCAAGTTCGAAAACAGTATTTGTCCACGCAGCCTTTTCAAACATCTTTTTCCACTTAAAGAACGAAAAAGAACTTTGTTTTTCTGTCTTTTAATTTCTTTCTAAAGTACACTTTCATTATATATATATTGAAGTCTTTAATTTTCGTTTTTAAGTGAACTATTTTCTTTAAGCTTTTTAATTGTGGTGATTGATTGTTTTATCAGCTATACTTACCTTGTTTTGAGTAGGCTTCAAACTCATATTTCCAACAGTCTAGAGCCAAAAAATACACCCCTGCCAGATTATTGCTGGGTTCCATTCAGAAGGGTTAATCCCAATGCCTAATCCCTTCTGAGGGTCCATCTGAAGCGATTGGTGCATAGGGATGAGCCTTTCCCAAACTGAATGCAGAGTATGAAACCAAACAACATCCCTGCACAAAGTATCATGGCCCAAAAAAGTTGTGTCCTTCAAGGTTCTTCATTCCAAAGGGCTCCTTACTCAAATATTTTTTTTATTTGCTGCTTGTTCGAACTACTTATATAAAATAAGCTGAAACAACAAACTTATTGAGGGTTTTTTGTGTGGAACCCTTTACAGTGTTCAAAGTGGCCAGTTTTGGACACTTAGGTTTGGAACAGCACCTCAATATGGCAGCAATGATGCAAGTGCACTTTGGAGGGTGATATATCTCGTTTGGAATGCACTGTCTGCCTCCCCTTGTTTACCAGTAGGTTAGGGTTTGGATTAGGTGTAGAGTATGGATTAGGATTAGAAGGTGTAGCGGGATTAGGCAATCACTAACAAAATTTAGCGAGGGGGTGCATTTCCTGCTACAACATCTGCATTGGAAGTGGGTGCATTTACAAGAACACTGACTTAAAGACGTACTACAAGGGTGCCCGATCCTGCTCCTGGAGATATCAACCTTCCCTGCACAGTCACAGTTCAGTCAATCCATGAGCGTCTGCATGGAGTGTGGCAAAAGTATGTATTTTGTTAAATCGTCTGGGCTGGTTTGAGACTTGTGTTTGGAGATAATGGCGTGGGTGTCTGCACAAAAGCAGCCGCTGTTCCGTCAGTGGTACCACCTCCACTGCTGACCCATTTCTCTGTGGTTACAAAACCCCTTCTGAAGCGGACGTCTCTTCTTGGTCATAAAAAAACAACAGCTCATTGTTTTAACTGATCTGCCCAGTGCCCACTGAACACCAGTGCGGTGTAGACAGAAGACAGCCGTGTCAATGTGAGTAGTCTCACATGACAAGGCACGGGTCAATGTAGCAGCAGTCACAGTGGAAAGCTACTGACAGAGGTCAAAACTGCCAATTTGGAGTGCTCTTGGTTAATTTTGCCATAGATTCATGTGGAGTTACCTTTAGTGTAGAGTTTGTTGATTCAGCTGTATTTTCTTGGCTTTTCCTGAGCAAGCAACTACTTCACATTCGATGGGCAACTTCCAAAAACAGCACAAGGTTATGTTCATAGGATGCAAGAGAGGATTGTGGGGAAATAGACGTGGTTTTTGCAATGCAGGCTCTGAGACAACTAAAAGTTTATGAACTGCTGAGAAAAGACGAGGTGCGTGAAAGATGCCCGAACAACTCACATTGGAGCTTTCAGGATTATTTGAAGGACGTTATGAATTCAACGGTGTATGAGATTACATTCAGTCTGTTTGAAAGTAATGCAGAACCTGTCAGTCACACATTACAGAGAAATATAAAACAATGACCCAATAAATTCCCAGTGGTCATCTTTACTTGGTTGAGAAACTGCTTCACTTGGATACATGTCACAATAAAGAAAAAGCAAATTTAGTTTCATGCCAGCTTTAAGCAATACCATTAAAGGGATAGTTAAGGTGACAGAGAGAGCTTAAACTCACCGCAAGTTAAGAAAATACATGAAAATAGAAAAAAACCCTAACAGATAGTGAAAACATATTCATCAATTTGACAACAAATGCTAATACACAAATACACTGTAATTAGCTCAGACCACAATGGAAATGTGTTGGGGGATGCCAATAGTGACGAATCCGGTTGCTTCTTGTTTAGAGCTATTTGCCTTTCTGTATTTGCATGTGTTGTGAGAACGTGTGTGTGCATGTTGTCAAATTTTCTCAATTTGGTAATGTTTTTCTATTTGCGTGTGTTCTCTTAACTTGCAGCCCAAGCAAGTGTCCTGAAAAGTTCAAAGCCCAGAAAGGTACCAAGAAAATTGTTAAAACAGTCCATGTTTCCCCCGTTCCGGGCTTTGAACTTTCCAGGACCCTTGCTGTCTATGGAGGGTCAGAGAGCTCTCAAATTTCAAGGACTCCAAATTTGCTCTTTTTACAAGATGTAAAAACATGTGTTATGTGTCTCCAGAATGTGTCTGTGAAAATTCAGGTCAAAATACCCATCAGATAATTTCTTATACCCCGTTGAAAATGTAAATTTTTGGGTCAAAGGGAATTTTAGCTGTTTTGAGCTTGTGCCTTTAAATGCAAATGAACTGGTTTCTCCCTGCCCACTCTTTGGTTATGTTGCTTCAGAAAAGGTCAAAGATAACCATGGTCGGATGTGAGGATAAACACAGCACAATGAGCCAGGAAGTTTTACAATGGTTATTTGATATAGTTGTTGATATAGAGTTTATTCAGCCTTCCTGTAATGATGAATGAACCACACACAATTGCCGTTACAGCTTACGTATTCTCAAAAAGTACGAATTATTATGAATAGCTTAAAACATTATAGTTCAAAATGCTATAAAAAGTACAAAGTGTGCCACTTACTGCTTTTCAAGTGCGGTTGAATCATAGAGAGTTGGAACAGATATTTTAATCCCAGTTTCTTTGTAAATCCTGTCTTGTGGACGTGATAATACGTGCCTGTCAATCAATATTTGTGGGTGGGGGAAAACCCACAAATTTTTGGTCTCAAAACCACTGGGATTTGGACATTAAGAAATTCAAAAATAGATACTTGTTGAGTTTACATCCCTCAAATATGACTACACATTATACCTACACACATTTCTCTCCAAAAAGCTATACGTGCCTTTTAATTCTGTGAGAAGTTCTTACAGGTTTAGAATGACATGAGGGTAATTAATGACTAATGTTTTATTCTTGGATGAACTATTGCTGGGCCTCACGGTGGCGCAGTGGGTAGCACGATCACCTCACAGCAAGAAGGTCGCTGGTTCGAGCCTCGGCTGGGTCAGTTGGCATTTCTGTGCGGAGTTTGTTCTCCCCGTGTTGGCGTGGGTTTCTTCCGGGTGCTACGGTTTCCCCCACAAGTCCAAAAACATGCGGTATAGGTGAATTGGGTAAGCTAAATTGTCCGTAGTGTATGTGTGTGAATGAGTGTGTATGGATGTTTCCCAGTGATGGGTTGCAGCTGGAAGGGCATCCACTGCGTTAAACATATGCTGGATAAGTTGGCGGTTCATTCCGCTGTGGCGACCCCAGAATAGTAAGAGGACATGTACAGATGTTTGAATGCCACCCATTTGTTTTCATTTTTATCACATTGGCATACTGTAGCTCCCACATATACTTTAAATACTTTTTATTTTGCCCAAATTACTTCATCCATAAGATAGAAATAATGTCTCGTCAGTAAATTTATAGAAAATACATTAAAATGTACAATAAAACAAATGGTACAATAATAATAAACTACTCAAGATGGCAAAAACAATAGATGTCCACACTGATGCCTATTTAAGTGAGAAAAAGACATTAACAACTTCAGTTGACAAAACTTTAAATGAGTTCAAAGACAGTTTATTGCTCATAACTTACGAAGAGAACTAGTTTAAACGCTGAACAAGGATGAACCACACTAGCTAGCACACCTAGTGCCAAGTGCGCATGCTGGCAAGTGCTATCAAATGTAGTATAATTTGAAAGGCTGTGTGTTTGATTCAAATTAAACTATACGTCAGGCATTAACATGGATTGTTTATAGTAAAACTGTTTTTTGGTGCACTGATTACCATGTTGCATGTACAGTTACCAGGTTTAACTACAATAACAATGTTTTTTTTGTTTTGGTTGATTTACTTCATATAGGATGGCATGAAAGTGTTTTTTTTTATAAAACAGAAACATGACAAACTAACATAATAAAAGTGCAACATTAATCTTTAGTAGAAACAGCAGTTTAATGTAATTGTTCTTGTCCTTAGTTCTCCAGTATGAACATCATTTACACAAAGGTAATTTACAGTAACAAATACTCAATATTCGATAACGTCAGTGCAACTTCTAAATCAACTGTTAGCATTACAGTTTATTTTGCAATAGTCAGAATAACAGAAACAAATTGTTCTTTTAGCAGCACGAGTTGTATCTATACGATAAAATAATTTATTACCTGTAATATCGACTGTGTTATTCAGAAGAGTTCCATGAGTAATTGTGATGTGTGATGATTAACTGATACCGTTGTGTGGATTTTAAGTTAGTCAACGAACGTGACAAACTGTTAATTACCATGCAAAACCAGGTCAGTACAGTGTCTTAGGATTGAATCATTGAAAACCAGCTATTTTTGTTTTACTTTAAAGCATTTCCACTCAAAGCAGGAGAGACTGCTGGCCAAAAATGTTAGAACCACTTTTATCCTAAAGGCATAGCTGACGTGAACTTTTTTTTGCCTTTATAGAATATTATGGTTGTCACTGAAGCAAAAGCTCATGGTTGAGTTCTTTGATGTTAGTTGTGATGTGGTTTACTGGTCTTATTTATGTGACAGTGCCTGCTGAAGTGTGATCTCCAGTCTCTGCTGAAGAGCGTCCAGGCGCAGGTCCAGATGTTCCTTTAATCTCCTCTCCATCTCATCCATTCTCTTCTCCACAACAGTCTCCAGAATCTTCTCAAACCCTCCACAGCAGATATGACCCTCACTGTAATACAAAACAGATGGACACAAAGTGAGTGAACAAACTAAGGGAAACATTTAATGAAGGTTTTATGAACAAATCAAAACATTGTGTTTATTAAACTGATCCAGTGGAAGTGCTGGAAAAGTTTAAAAAATGCATTTGGAAAGTGCTTGATAATTGCTTAAATTTGACTTTGAAAAATGTGTAAGAACCCTGAAACTAGTTACCTGTAAAGCAGCAGTTAACATTCTCTCATATTCATGTAGCTACAAAACTATCTGACTTTCTCACATGGAACAAAACAGAAATTGTCAGACGATTAAAGTGAACTGGATTCTATTGCATCTTCCTCAGCCATATACTGTAATGTCACTCTAGAACAGACATTTAGTCAGTGTTCAATGATAATGTTCTTTTCCACAAAAAGCTCTGATTCACACACTCAGTAATTCACACCAGAGTTAGTCATGCCACGTTTACTGGCATTTATGTAACTGCTCTGTCACTAGTTTTCATTTATAATTTTTAATGTTTCTAATCTAATCCGGGTGTACTATGAATCCCATCATGAAGAGCTTCACCAGAGGAAATATCATCAATGCAAACTTTTATATGCAATCCAGGCTCATTCAGAAAACATACGGCTATATACATTTCTGGATAGTGCCAAATATGTCCCAGGAGCTACGTTTTATTGCAGTTTTTGTTTTCGTGAATCCACCAGAGGTTGCTGTGTGTGCTTTTCGAAATCTCAGATTTCTCTCGCGGGTGCCATTTGTGCCAGCTGTTCTTGTGTAAATCTTGCATAAGGCCGTGGTCGAATGACTGACTGAATGAATGACTTCATCTTCATCCTTCCCTAAACCCAACCGATAGTGTTTTAAAAGGCCCTGATTGACCCGCCCACCCACTTCCCTAAACCCAACCGACAGTTTTCAAAAGCAATCCAGAAAAAGAAAAGCCCTTACCTGATTTTTACCACATTTTCAGATTTGACAGCGGGAAAGCCGTCCATACAGAGGTAAACGGTCTGCTGGTAAGCGCGAAAAGGAACGGCGTCATACCGCACCGTATCGCTCGTTCGTTTTAAAGATGAAATGCAGCCATACGTACTTCCGGCTAAATAATTTGCAATCTCCAGAAATGTATATAGTGCTACGTTTTCAAAATGAGCCTATGTTGTTTGCAAACTCCACACAAAATGCCAACAGACCCAGCCGAGGCTCGAACCAGCGACCTTCTTGCTGTGAGGCGACAGCGCTACCCACTGCGCTGCCTCTATTTAGATTCAGTTTGTAGTAATTCTAGTTTAGCAGAACCTGACTAGTGTTGACGAAAGCAAAGTTTAGTGTTTTTACAATTTACATTGTGTAAGAATTCAGACAAACTTCTTCACATTAAAGATCAAAAATATGCCTGGCTTACATTTCTTGGCAAACAAGTAAAAACGCCATTACAGATCAGTTTTTCCACCACAGAATGACTGCTTATTAAT
>CAIGQW010028030.1:0-13100 GCA_903798125.1 Danio choprae
GCTTGATGATGACCCAGGCCTTGTACAGCTCCGTCTTCTGTCCTTGTCTTTGGCTAGGCAGAACCTCGGCTTTTAGCACTACAAAGTTTTGAATCTGGCAATCATGAGACATTATATCTTGCACATGACCACACAGAACAAAACTGTAGGCATCCGAGACTTGTAGGCCTTTAACTTCTCTCTTGTAAAATCACTTAGAGTTTCAATGAGACAGTTGTATATCTGGATGCTCGGCCATTTCATCTGATCCAGTATCCATTGGGAGGGTGCTATCGCAAATGGACCTGTCAGACGAACGCCGCTCACTTTAACGTTAATTTTTCCGAATAACTGTGCTCATCACTGCTTGACAAGCTGTTATAATACGCTGAAAGCATTATGTAAATAATATATATAATATGTAATCAATATAACTCATCTCTAATACAACAACAAACTCTGTACCGCATCGGATGTCATTCCCTCACTGTAGATACTAGCGCTCACGGTTTGTTTCTGCAGCCGCGATGCGCGCGCAGCCTGAATGTTTACAAACTGGTAATTCGCCTATACAAAGTGTAATGTTATTTTCATGATGCAAAACCAACCTCTCGCTCAGTTTTCACCTTATATATCATTTGCATCTCATCCATATTACTTAAAATCATTTGTGTTTCAGTTCTTTTTAATGGAAATCCCTCAAAATTGAAGCGCAAACCAGTATTTGAAACACAGCCATCATGTGTGGGAAAAGGGTGTACTTGGTGGTTGCTAAAGTGTTCTGGGTTGTTGCTACATGGTTGCTAAGGTGTTCTGAACTGTTGCTAGCTGGTTGCTGCGGTGTTCAGCATGATTTAGAGGGTGTTTTATGTGGTTTCTAAGGTGGTTTGACTTGTTGCCAGGGTGTTGCTGTGTGGTTGCTAAGGTTTTTACACAGGTAATCATTTTAGTAACGTAAAACCAACATATTGATTACATTACAATATGCACATTGTTGCTGTATTCAGTTAACAGTCCCTATTGTGATCAGATTTACATTCAGTTACATTCAGTTTACCCTTTAGCTGTTCTCTTCTTTGGGCAGCACGGTGGTGCAGTGGGTAGCACAATCGCCTCACAGCAAGAAGTTTGCTGGTTCGAGCCTCGGCTGGGTTAGTTGGCGTTTCTGTGTGGAGTTTGCATGTTCTCCCCGTGTTGGCGTGGGTTTCCTTGGGGTGCAATTCCAAAGACATGCGCTATAGGTGAATTGGGTAAGCTAAATTGTCCGTAGTGTATGTGTGTAAATGAGTATGTATGGATGTTTCCCAGTGATGGGTTGCAGCTGGAAGGTGGCAACCCCAGATTAATAAAAGGACTAAGCCGAAAAGAAAAGGAATGTTCTCTTCTTTCATCCTACATCTCATTTAACTTCTGATTTCTTCTCCAGCTGCCTCTAATACATGCATTTTTGATCAGGCCATATAAAACAGTTTACATCCGTCCCGCTGGGAGCTCTGTCTTTCAGACCTGCCTGTCTGAGAAATGAGATGGAATCAGACTGCTTCATATTGTGTTTAGTGGCAACTCCTTCCTGCCCGCTGCACTTCTCTGTTACCGTAAAATCAATTATCCACTGTAATGCACACATGGTCAAGCACCACATCATCTGTACTTCCTGTTAAGTGCCTCACATTACTATCGTACCGATCGAAACATTACATAGAGGAAAATGCATCCATCAGTGTGTCTGTTCCGACCACAATCTGATCAGTTAAGACCACTGAAGAGATGAGTAGTGAGCTAAAAATACATTGCGAGCTGCCGGCCGGTCTACAGTAAACATAATATTTCAGTAAACATATTTAAGTGAATATATCTGTTATGATAAATGAGGGTGGACAGTTGTTTGGCCTGTATTTTCACATTAATATTTTCACTGAAGTTATCGTTTCTGTCAGATTTGCGTTTAATTAAAGAATTAATGAACTATTACAGCTCAGAACAAGGTTTTGTGGCAAGTAGCCATGTTAAAAGCGGGAAAAATGACATCCAGGCACAGAAACAAGAATGGCTGAATGGAGCATACACTGACCTACGTATTGTTTAGTCACAAGATTGCGCCAAAACGCACGACAATCGCATGACAGACAAGCCAACACGATCTCACGGCAGTTCGTAACTTTTTGATTTAGTGGCTAATTCGTATTCATTCGTACAACCTCAATCGTACAATATAGTACAATTTGCTTATCCCCCAATGACGGTTGGGTTTGGGGGTGGGGTTGAATGCCACGCCTCCTTTTTAAAATCGCACATTTTCATACGACTGAACTGAATTAGCCACTAAACTGACAAAACGTACAATAGTTACGTTTCCTCGTGAGATCAAGCTGGACAAGCATATAAATATGGAAGTGAATGTATATCAAGATGTTTCGAAGTATGAGACTAGATGACCAGATGAGACTGTTTTATTAGTTTAATTGGTTGTTATCTGAGAATAAAATTCCTTGGAATGTTTCGTCTGACCAATCAGAATCAAGCATTCCAGACAGCCATGTAATAAAGGACGTTAAAGGTATCTTGTAATTAAAATAAAAAAATGTACACGTTAGTTTCAGTCTGCTAGTTTTAAGGATATCTATAAGCTAGTGTGATTTAGAAAATATAAAACTGATATAAACATCCAAAGCTTGTAGTTTGTCACTTCCACCTAAATCAATCAGCAAGTTTTTCCACATCACCTCATGCTTCAGTTTCTCATCGAATCTTCTGACCTATCAAATGCTCTCTAGTATCTGACAAGCCCCGCCCCTTTCTTGTCGTTCTCTTTTTATTTGATGCGCTTGAGCTCAGCCGCTCTCACTGGCAGAGCTGTGAGAAAAACAAAACACTATTGGCTGGGGGGTTTATGGGAGGAGCTACTTTGTCCAGCTCTCTTTTAATTTTTCCGTTCAGATTACACCAACAAAGCACTTCAAGAGACCTTTAAATGTAATAAACCATAAGACAAAGCGGAGGTGGGTTTATTATGCTTTAACGCAGTGTTTCTCAACCACGTTCCTGGAGGACCACCAGCACTGCATGCTTTGCTTGTCTCCTTTGTCTGTCACACCTATTACAGGTCTTTCAGTCTCTGCTATCTGAATCTGAATCAGGTGTCTTTGCTTAAGGAGACATGGAAAATGTGCAGAGCTGGTGGTAATCCAGGAACGTGGTTAAGAAGCACTGCTTTAACGCATAGAAAGTCATTGATTATCTTTCATATTCTGTGGTCATTTGCCCAGTTATAGAGTTATAGTTTTATACTTTTACTACTTTTGCACTTTGCAACACAATGTTTGACCAATTTTTTGTCAGATGTGACACATTAGATGTTCCCACTTTGAATCAGTCACAGACAGCCAGAGAGAGAGAGAGAGAGAGAGAGAGAGAGAGAGAGAGAGAGAGGTTGTGGGCATGCAAATAAGCGCTGCACAATATATCATTTCAGCATCGATATCGCAATGTGCGCATTCACAATAGTCACATCACATATATATGCAATGTTGAGTCTGGATTATAGTTGACCAGAAGCTACAGAATTTAATTGTTGTATTTATACAGAATGTATACGATTTCTAAATATATATATATATATATATATATTCATTCATTCATTCATTTTCTTTTCAGCTTAGTCCCTTTATTAATCTGGGGTCGCCACAGCGGAATGAACCGCCAACTTATCCAGCATATGTTCTACGCAGCGGATGCCCTTCCAGCTGCAACCCCTTACTGGGAAACATCCACACACACTCATTTACACACATACACTAGGGACAATTTTAGCTTACCCAATTCCCCTGTACCGCATGTCTTTGGACTTGTGGGGGAAACCGGAGCACCCGGAGGAAACCCACGCCAACACGGGGAGAACATGCAAACTCCACACAGAAACGCCAACTGACCCAGCCGAGGCTCGAACCAGCGACCTTCTTGCTGTGAGGCGATCGTGCTACCCACTGCGCCACTGTGAGGCCCTATATATACATGTGTATAAGTATATATGTATGTCTCTAAGAACTTGTTTGGATATTTTGGCTAGAAATGAGACAAAGTAAGACAAGCGTTTGTGATTATTCAATTTCTGTAGCTAAATACTATTAGCCTCATCAGAAAACCCTTCTGTTCCGTGCTATTCGAACTATCTTGTGAAACTGTATTCGTATCACAATATTTATCGCAGACAAATAGGATGTCAAATTTGTTCAATATCGTGCAGCCCTAGTGCAAATGTCACTGGCATATCTAATAGCTCATAGTAACATGCGTTAGCTACCCCTAATGTTCACACCAGACGCGGATGAAGCGTCAAGCTCGAGTGATTTACATGTTAAGTCAATGCAAAGACACGAATAGACATCCTGCATGTCTTTAACGGACATTCGCACCGCGTTAACCAATCAGGAGCTTGCTCTTGTAGGGGCGTGATTATGACGTAGCGCCTGTAGTGCGTGTCCCTCTTGCCGACATCGGACAACAGCTCATCAAACTGGGCTCGGTTCAGTCTGAAGCGCCGCTGAAAGCTTCCATCATCCAGGTATAGTTTCTGGAGGAGTTGATGAACTCATAGAGCTGGGTGCACCTCTGAAAGGATCTAGTGGACTCAGACACGCCGCCGAACGGATCTACGCTGTTTTTCAGTTTTCCTTAATCACATAAAGCGCAGCTAATCTCTCAGTAAAACCCATGTTAGCCATTTAGCAATTAAACTAGAGCAGACAGAGGCTCTGCCCATGACACGAATCCATGTCAATTGTGAAGCGAGTTTGACGAGCAGATGAAGTGAGTAAACTCAAAATGTCCACGCGTCTATTTACCCGTTAATATGGCGTGTCTGGTGTGAACACAGCATAACAGGCTACCCCTAAGGCATTGAGTTACTATGCTTACTACTGATGCTTTGGGGGGAATAGTATTCATTTCGAACTGTGATCAGTTCAGCTAACGGGTTTACTGCACACCTTTAGCCAATCAGAATCAAGAATTGTACCAGGCCATGAAAAAGAGGTTACCATATCCCACACCTTGTTTTCACCTTCCAGGCAGCCAGTCGAACAGAAAATGAAGAAAAGAAAAGGCGGGAATCTTTCAGCAGGAAAAGCCTGTCGCCAGAGGAGCATCCAGCTTCCTGTAACAGCATCCAGGTTTCTTATCAGGCTTCGGGCCCCCGGGAAACAAAGCTGAGGATTGTGAGCCGCCGAGAGCCTCTGAAACACAACACACTTCAGCAACAATCACACCAAAGCACTTTCATTCTCCACAACCTCGACCACCCCCGATTATAGACCAGAAGACTGAAGCTGTTTCTTCGTGAGTCCATTTGCATGCTTAGTGTCATGATTTTTCATATTCGTCTAGATAGGTTTTGCATGTTTAAAATAGATGGAGGAAACTAACAGCGGCGACTCTTTTGGTCCTCACGATTTTGTTTTGGTTATGTTTATGCCTGGAATTGTGTGTTTTGGATTGTGGATATTTTTGTACATTAAATATGATGCGGTTTTATATTTAAAAACAAAATGCTCTCATGTTACATGCTTTGACTTGGTTTCGTAATGTTTTGAGAAGTCCTACTGCGTCTTTCTCCAGTCGGCCTGAACATCTGGAGCACAACAGTGTTCAGATCTCCCGCAAACTGGCTGCTGATGCTTTTATTTTGGGTTCATTCGTATTTCTTTCTCACACAAATTTACAGGCCTGTTCGTGTTAAATCTTCACAAAGATCCTCCAGGCGTGATTTGAGTAAATGAAAAGCACATTTCTTATGAAGAGAGAAAGGTACTAACAATAGCAGGCTTGTCTAGGTGTACGATCGAGGTCAATTATGATCTCTAGTGTCACTTTTTGGAAAATAAAAGACACTTGAAGTGAGGGGAGATCAAACATGTCCGGCTGATTTACAAGACATGGACCTGAACCATTTTTAATTGGGAAAAAAAAGATCACACATGACACAGAATCAAACACAAATGGAAAACAGAGAAAACATACAAGGTAATAAAATGTCTTCAATTCTTAGTCCCTTTATTAATCTGGGTTCGCCACAGCGGAATGAACCGCCAACTTATCCAGCATATGTTTTACACAGCGGATGTCCTTCCAGCTGCAACCCAGTACTGGGAAACATCCATACACTCTCATTCACACACATACACTACCAATTTAGTTCATCAATTCCCCTATAGCGCATGTGTTTGGGCTGTGGGGGAAACCGGAGCACCCGGAGGAAACCCACACCAACACGGGGAGAACAATCATGCATAACATAATGTGTTGAAAGGCCCTAGAGTTGCCCACCAGTGATCATCGAAGGGGTTTATGTCATGTTGTCTGAATGCAGTGATATAAGTTCAGTTTTTCTCATCCTTAAAAAACATTTCGAGAGGGTTCAGTGCCCGGCACGCACCTTTCCCATGCCACCGTTTGGCGAGTGTGCATGTGTGTGCATGTGTGTCGATACATTTGACATATCCTGCTAGTCTCTATTCAAGATTCATATTATGGAAATTTGTGTTATGTGGCCTCAGTATCACAAGCAAAGTATCCAAATGCCACTTATTCCCTGAAATAAACTTTGCATTTCAGTATAATCCCACGCAGCTCGTTGATAATGAGCTGAACTCTCCTTCCACTTCATGCAATGGATAAAGGGAGGAAAACAAACCATCACTGCTTGATTTGACCTCGAGTCTGAGTGTTTTCTGCGCGTGAAAAATTTGTCAGACACAAAACGCGCATACAAAAATGTCAGACTTCAGCGTTTAAAGACCTTCAGGCATTCCTCCCTACACAGTGCACTAGCAACCAGATATCAACGTGCTTCAAATCACTCCGAACCCCCTTATTAACAACTGCAATACGACCCTGTGGTAATCTCCAGAAACACCCACATTATCATTGAGTTTCAAACCAATCCCCGCTCACATTCTCTGCTCTAAATGTAGTTTGACCAAGTGACTGATGTGTTTTATTTGGCAGTGCTTTGCTGTCCAGCGTTCTGCCCATGTAAACTCCACATTTCTGACGACAGCGCTGTTGCTCCAGCTTCCTGGATGGAGCGCTGCAAAAAACAGCTCTGAAAAACAGGAATGATTTAATCTAACTTCAGCTGCGTCCCACAATCTTCTCTTCCTTTCGTTCTCTCCCCATATCCTGCTGTATGCCAGCTGTCATGCTCTGTCCATGTGCATCCTGTGCTTCAGGGGGATTTTTCCTGTCCCCCCCTCCACCTCTGGCCTGATATTGCACCATAGTTGTCCCTCTTTTTCGGTCCCCAAAACAACATCTCCTCTGCCACCAGCTCTTGTGTGTGCCCTATAGCTGATGTCCTCCAGCCTGACCTGTGGCCTCCTGGGAATGAGGAAGTCCAAAGGAAAACATCAGAAAGCAAGCTACATGTTGGTTTGGATGGACAAAGTTGTGCTCATCTCAGCAGATCACAGAGCAAGGCTGCAGAGTTAGCCTATCATGTCCAGTTAGCTGAAGCAGCGGTTCTCCATCCATTCACCTTAACCCACCCTTAAACCTACCCAAAACCCCCAACCTGTCCCTAACCCTGCCTGTGTCCCACCTCAACAGCACCAAAAGTGTTCTGCAATACATTATGAATACAGGAAGTACATTGTTTATTTTTTGATGCAAGTACATAGTAGTTAAGGCCGCTTAATAAAAAGTTTATAGGGTGGCTTATACAGGGTTAATACAATATATAAGGTGGCGTAGTGGTTGGCACTGTCACCTCACAGCACGAAGGTCACTGGTTCGAGCCTCGGCTGGGTCAGTTGGCGTTTCTGTGTGGAGTTTGCATGTTCTCCCTGTGTTGGCATGGGTTTTCTTCCGGGTGCTCCGGTTTCCCCCACAGTCCAAACACATGCGCTATAGGGGAATTGATGAACTAAATTGGCCGTAGTGTATGAGTGTGTGTGTGTGAATGAGTGTGTATGGGTGTTTCCCAGTACTGGGTTGCGGCTGCAAGGGCATCTGCTGCGTAAAACATATGCTGGAATGGTTGGCGGTTCATTCCGCTGTGGCAACCCCTGAAAAATAAGGGACTAAGCCAAAGGAAAATGAATGAACGAGTATACAGAATATACTATACTATACAGACAAACTACAGAGTATCCCCGCTGTACCATTACAAGTTGAAGGTACTTCAGCAGATTATTGGTTGACAGATGCGTGGTATTGTCCTGCCCCTCCTGCACTGTGATTGGACGGCTAGCTCAAAAGTGACACTGATGGGTGCTGTGTTTTTACAAATTGCAACGGTGACTGTAAAGCACTCACTTTGCGCCTCGCTACGCTGCAGATGCTCAAATAATGCAGTGTTAGCATTGATGACAACTTTTCTCAGCTCCAGGAAAAACACTTTGTTGGACACGCAGCTTAAAGCAGGGATGGGCAACTTTGGTCCTGGGCGCCCTCCTCTATTATTCGCCCTCCTCTATATTGTTCCCCCAATTGCTGTTTATTCATTCATTCATTCATTTTCTTTTCGGCTTAGTCCCTTTATTAATTTGGGGTCGCCACAGCGGAATGAACCGCCAACTTATCCAGCATATGTTTTACGCAGCAGATGCCCTTCCAACTGCAACCCATCACTGGGAAACACCCATACACTCTTACATTCACACACATACACTACGGACAATTTAGCTTACCCAATTCCCCTTGACCGCATGTCTTTAGAATTGTGGGGGAAACCGGAGCACCCGGAGGAAACCCACACCAACACAGGGAGAACATGCAAACTCCACACAGAAACGCCAACTGACCCAGCCGAGGCTCGAACCAGTGACCTTCTTGCTGTGAGGCGATCGTGCTGCCCACTGCGCCACCGTGACGCCCAATTTCTGTTCAACAGAAGAAGAGTTTTTCAACACATTTCTAAACATGATAGTTTTAACAGGTTTTTTCACATGACGTCATTGACGACGTGAGAAATCAAGATGGAGGGCAGGAAGTGGTTCTTCTGCATAGGAATCGCTATCAGAACATCAAAATATTTCTGCTTTATGTTGTTTATAATTGTTTAATTCAGCCAAAATGAGAAATGCCCAACAGCTTTTATTGACTTCCAAACGTGTAATAAACATTCATTCATTCATCCATGTGTACATCCATGTGATAATTCGTTTGACAGCACCAATAAAGATTAAATACAGGCCTAGCTATGTGTATAAATATGTTAATGTGTTATATAAAAATCAGACACAAACACCAACACGCTTATACAAAATCCAGGAGAATATAAACGTACCTGCCCTGTAATCGCTGCCATGAAATCTCCGTCTTGTTTTGCAATAATCCAAGTCTTTACTTTACTCCCCGCCAACACGGGGAGAACATGCAAACTCCACACAGAAATGCCAACTGACCCAGCCGAGGCTCGAACCAGCGACCTTCTTGCTGTGAGGCGATTGTGCTACTCACTGCGCCACCGCGTCGCCCCCCTTACAATAATAAAGAATAATAATGTAGACTATGCGTCCACGCTTTTGTGTGCTTTCATCTGTCATGTCGTTGTGCCTGGAAGATACCCGCATGGGGGAAAACCAGAGTAAAGTGTATAATGTGTACAACTCTTTGTTAATGAATGCTACAGAATACTGTAGCATAGTAAACTGTAATAAATACTGTAACGTTAGTGTAAACTGTGGTGCATTGTGATGGTGTATAGCGCAGAAAACTGAAGACTATTGAATTATTTGTTTATTACTACAGTTGTGTTGTACAACAGCAACAATATAATTACTACCACAGTTTAATTCGAGTAATTATCTATAGTATGCTTCCAAACACTAGTATTTACTATAGTATTTTTCATGTAACGTAATAGCTTATACAGTTATCTACCGCCTTGATGACAGACAAATATATTTGAAAACTCGGGGGCCTCACGGTGGCGCAGTGGGTAGCACGTCCGCCTCACAGCAAGAAGGTCGCTGGTTCGAGCCTCGGCTGGGTCAGTTGACGTTTCTGTGTGGAGTTTGCATGTTCTCCCTGTGTTGGCGTGGGTTTCCTCCGGGTGCTCCGGTTTCCCCCACAAGTCCAAAGACATGCGGTACAGGTGAATTGGGTAAGCTAAATTGTCCGTAGTGTATGTGTGTGAATGTAAGAGTGTATGGATGTTTCCCAGAGATGGGTTGCAGCTGGAAGGGCATCCGCTGCGTAAAACATATGCTGGATAAGTTGGCGGTTCATTCCGCTGTGGCGACCCCAGATTAATAAAGGGACTAAGCCGAAATGAAAATGAATGAATAGAAAACTCGGCCCTCTTCATGATATAAGGATCATGCCCAACATATGTGCTTATTTTATATCTATATCTCCTTTGAAATATGGTATAAATCGCAAAAATATGGACTTTCCCCTATGTCTCCCATTCAGTTTTTTAATTCCTGTCCTCCATGTTGATTCAGCGCGTCACCACAACCACGCGATTGAAAACAACCTATAACTCCTCTCTAATAACTGATGTCTTTTCTCTTCGCCATGATGACAGCACATAATATTAGACTAGATATTCTTCAAGACACTAGTATTTAGCTTAAAGTGACATTTAAAGGCTTCACTAGGTTAATTAGGGTAAAGTTAGGGTAATTAGGGTAAAGTTAGGGTAATTAGGCAAGTCATTGTATAACAGTGGTTTGTTCTGGAGACAATCCAACACTAATATTGCTGAAGGGGGCGAATAATATTGACCTTAAAATGGCTTTAAAACAATGAAGAACTGCTTTTATTCTAGCCGAAATCAAACAAATAAGACTTTCTCCAGAAGAAAACATATGATAGGAAATACTGGGAGAAAATTATGGCTCTGGTAAACATCATGTGGGAAATATTTGAAAAATACAATTCACATGAGGGCGAATAATTCTGACTTCAACTGTATACTCAATAAATCCCTGCAGCATGGATTATATATTTAATTTGTCCCTCGTGCTCTTTGAACAGAGCCGTGAGGTGTCCGCGGGGGAGCAGCTCTCTGGACATGTTTTTAGGACTCAAGCTGAGCTGTTTTGAGTGACCAAACATCTGAATCCTCAGCTGTGTTGAGCCTTACATTTGCAGCTTTCCTGCAGGTCTTGGCAGCGAGTCAGATCTGTGGAGAAACGCTCCGATAACAGAGCAGCTCAATCCCAGTACGGCCTTCACTTCACATACGCGTATTAACATCAGAGTCATGCATCAAATAATCAAACATTATCAGAACTGCACGGTATGAATCATTTGTTAAGCATTAGCAAATAGTTAGTTCATAATTAGTATTAACTCATACATTAATAGATGTTAGTAAGCAGTTTGTAACTACATCTACAAATGCTGTATTCTTGGCTTATAATCGCTGGTATAATGTGCTTAATGACTGTATTCTCATAGTTTGTTGATGATGAATTGTTTACTATTAAGTATTCCATTATTTACAAAGCAGTTATTTAACCCTTGTGTGTGCTGTTGGGGGTGTTTTCATCCACTCTGGGGGGATTTTGAGTCTTAATTTGGCCACAATGTTTTCCGTGTTTCAGCTAGCAGAATGATTTTTGGTGATCAATCTTATCTTGACACATATTTTGTTATGTTCGGGATGAAAACATCTGCCGCTCTCCGGTCCAAGGTCATCCTCGCCCGTAATTACCGCTGCCAGCGCCACCTCCTCCGGCTCCTTCCATAGCTTTAATAAATTAAGATGATAAATTTGACGTGCCCCACTTCTGTCGGATCTTACCACCTCATAATCGAGATCGGTTACTCGCCGTCTGACCTCAGAAGGCCCTTGCCACTTGGCGAGTAATTTAGAGCTGGATGAAGGCAGCAGTACAAGTACTTTCTCTCCCGGGGAAAATTTGCGTAGCTTAGTGCCCTTATCATGGCGCCGGCGTTGTTCATTCTGGGTCTTGAGCAAATTCTCCATGGATAGCCGCCCCAGTGAATGGAGTTTTGCTCGCAGGTCCATAATGTAGTGAATTTCATTTTTGCTATTAGAAGGCTCGTCCGACGTCTGACGACATCCAACACCCCTCGGGGCTGTCGGCCATAGAGAAGCGCGAATGGGGAAAACACGGGAGGCTTGGGGAACCTCCCGCACAGCGAACAACAAGGGCTCTAACCACTTATCCCAATTTTCAGCATCTTCGTGAACGAACTTACGAATCATTGCTTTAAGTGTGCGATTAAACCGTTCCACCAAGCCCGTCTGTTTGTGGTTGATAGACACTGGTGCGAATCGATTTAATGCCCAATAATTCGTGCAATGACATAAACGCGGTGCCTTGGTCGGTGAGGATCTCTTTGGGGATCCCCACTCGGGAGATTAGGCAGAAGAGAGCCTCCGCGACACTCTTTGCTGAGATGTTGCGGGTACCGGGTTGCATAGTCCACCAAAACCAATGCAAACCGGTGCCCTAGTGCAGATCGCTCGAATGGCCCGATGAGATCCATACCAATTCTCTCGAAGGGGATCTCCATTATAGGTAGTGGGCGCAATAGAGCTTTTGGACAGGCCAGTGGATTTACCAGCTGACATGACACGCAGCGCACCATCTGCTGACGTCCCCGTGAATGCCCGGCCAAAAGAAACGGGCCATGAGGCGATTTAGTGTGGCCGCTTGACCTAAATGTCCGGCCATAGGGTTAGCATGAGCTGCCTGGAAAAGCATTTCCCGACGGCTTTTAGGTACCAATAATTGGGTAGTATTTGTTTTTTTTGATTGAGTTTTGATTACTCGATACACCCTGTCTTTAATGATCGCAAAATACGGATAGCTGAGCGGTCGCTCAGGTTGGAGGATATGCCCATCGATTACTTTAACGTGCTCGATGGCATGCCTTAGTGTGTCGTCACACGACCGATCAGCTTCAGCTTGTATGGAATATACACATTCGGTAGACAAACACAGAACAGCCAAACACTGCAGTGCTTTTTAATGCTCTCCAAAAATAAAACTTGTATCAGAGTTTCAGCAATGTTTTGTCAGCTTGTCATCCTCTGAGAAAACCTAGCAATGGTTGCCTAGCAATTGCCACCCCAGCCTTCCTTCACCCCCCTTCCCCTCGTGTGTGTGTGTGTGTGTGTGTGTGTGTGTGTGTGTGTGTGT
>CAIGQW010028034.1:1027-13603 GCA_903798125.1 Danio choprae
TGTGTGTGTGTGTATGAGTTAGATGTCAGGTTTTGTGTGGTTCAGGTTTGCACAGATGTTGCTGTGGCAGAGAGCCAGCGTGGTGAAGTCATGAAAGAGACCTACGCCTTCCCTAGAAGATAAAACACTCAGATTAAGAGGAAATGGAGGACAAAAAGGGTAAACTGGGTTGATAACATATATAAATTAAATATATTATATTGTAAATGTTAAAAAGAGTTTAGTTACAGTATTGTATATATATATTTTTTCTGTTAGAGATTAAAACTTCGAAACAACCTACAGTTTCCTATTTCCAGGTCACTGCTTGGTTTCACATTCCTCTCGGTTATTGGGGTTAATCTGGCGCCTCGTGGTAATTTCTTTAATTATCTGACAAACCCTATTTAACTGGAAGTCGAATTTTCAATTTTTACTGTCTTTGCAAGATAGTTAACCATCCTGAAGTGCAAGTTTAGCCATAATTTGATCATCTGAGACAAATTTTGGAAATCCTAAAGGATTCCTGTAATCCTAGAGTTAAATCTCTCACAGCAAGAAGGTCTCGGCTGGGTCAGTTGGCATTTCTGTGAGGAGTTTGCATCTTCAATTCAATTCAATTCAAGTTTATTTATATAGCGCTTTTTACAATGTAGATTGTGTCAAAGCAGCTTAACAAGTTCAAGTAAAGTCCAGGTTTTAGAGTTTAGTTCAGTTCAGTGTGGCTTAAGTTTCACTGCTGAAAGTTCAAACACTGAAGAGCAAATCCACCGAAGCGCAGCTCCACAAATTTGTTTGCGCAGCTCCACAAAGCATGTTCTCCCCATGTTGGCGTGGGTTTCCTCCTGGTGCTCCGGTTTCCCCCACAAGTCCAAAGACATGCGCTATAGGTGAATTGGGTAAGCTAAATAGTCTGTAGTGTATGCGTGTGAATGAGAGTGTATGGGTGTTTCCCAGTAATGGGTTGTAGCTGGAAGGGCATCCACTGTGTAAAACATATGCTGGATAAGTTGGCGGTTCATTCCACTGTGGCGGACCCAGATTAATAAAGGGACTAAGCCGAAAATAAAATGAATGAATTAATGAAGTTCTGGCAGTGTCAGATTTCAGAAACTTTCCTGCAGTGTGACCTTATCTAAAGGCCCATTTCCAATTGAATAACCTTCAGAATACCCTAGACCCTTTTCACATTTCCGGGTTTCTCAGCAGCAGAAGTTGTGATAGTTGGGTAAACTTAGACAATAACACAATCAGTGCAACTTCAAACCACTTTGGGGAAATGTTGAATCTGTATTTTTTGTTTGTAATTTATATATTATTTTATAAGGGAATGTTATGAGTAAAATTACACTACAGATTGTTTATGTGTGTCATCTCCGAATGTAGGTTACTAAACGTGTCATGGACTGATAACCTTAAACTTCAGAACTCCAGTCTTGTGGAGAGGGGTCTGGATGCAGACTTGGTGCAGTTACAAGGCGAGCTGCATGCAATGCTTTTAAATGGGCACACCTAACCCCACCCCTAACCCTACCCCTCACAGTGACTGCATATCTCTGAGATATGCAGTCTCAGCTTGCAAATCCAAGTCTGTACCCAGATACTATTGGTCATATGTGTGGGTCTGTGTTTTGTGCATCTCGATGGTAATTGAGTCTGACATTATTACAACTGAGATTATTATAGTTGAGATTACAGTCTGACATGGGGATCGTGTTCTAACAGTCTGAGAAGCAAAATCATAAAGGATCATAAAAGTTGCATAGTGTAAGCCGAGCTTTAAGATATGTCTTGACATAGTGTGCAGATTGAATGCAAATGCTCTGCAGTTCCTTCTCTGTTTTCATTGCCAAATCAGCCAGCAATTTTCATTCAGGCCAATGAGGCTTTGAGCTTCCCGACCATTAGAAAAGTATGTCCTAGTATGAAAATGAGTAGTATGAATTCCGATGTTCTACATCCACTATGTTATCATTACCCCTTGACCTACCAGCATGACCTGCATTGACTCAATTTCATTCATGAATTCTCTCCCGTTGCCTCATGGGATAGTAAAGTGTTAGTTGAATGTTTTCACATATTAAAGAATAAGTATCCTTACTATATCTGTAGACACATCTAGTGAATTATATTGCAGATGTAGATATTTAAGCATATAACCACTGTCACAGACATCAAGCTCTGTTATAATGCTGCTCTACCAATAATTAAACCAATAATTAAATGTGTATGATGTCATTAGCATGGCCTTGGTCCTTATCACTTATTAAAACTGCTTATTTCTCTGAACATTCTTCAAAAGATTTGGGATAATGTAAGTACACTGTTCAACTAGTTTTTGGATATTATAATGAAAAACTCGTACATATTGTATCTATGAGTTTGTTTACGAATGAAAAGCATTTCCTAGAGTAAGAGAAAGTTAATATTGATCAGGATTATACAAGAGCCTTTGTAGTGTTTTTATAATCTCAACCACGCCTGGAGGGCACAACGGGGCCCTTAAAGACTTCCAGGAGAGTAATTTGTAGCAGAATTGTAATACTACTATGCAGTTAGTGTGCTTAGAGTGTGCATTTCCTATAATTAGGGTGTACGAGCTGTGTAATAGAAGAGTATTGGAGCGTTCTGGGTGTTTAATGGTTCTCCTTCTAAAGGAAGTCAAGGGTTATGAGCATGGGAAAAAAAAGATGAACAAGGCTTCATCTCATCGTCAATTTACTCTTCACTTACTGGTTTCATTCTCTTGGTCTGCTGCAAGGAGACACAGTTCTAATGGTTGTTTTGAACTGCAATGGGCAAAATGACAACTACACAGTTTTTTGTATGTGCTTAAAAGATGTTTTATAGACGTCCAAACATAGTCGTCTTGGCTAAAACAAAGCTAAATTTGGGCTGTCAGTGAAAATCTAATAGACTCTAACAATAGTCCAAAATTAAACTAGTCATCAAATAGACAGGAATGCATGACTACACATGTAAAGTCTGTCTAATCTGTTTGATGACTAGTCTATTTCTAGACTATTGTTAGACATCTTAGAGCCCAAATTTAGTCTTGTTTTAACCAAGAAGTCTATGTTTGGATGTCTATTAGATGTCTTTGGAACAAAAAAAAAAGAGAAAAAAAACAGGTCTGCTTAAAATCATCATCGTAACATCATCTCCTGTTCTATAGTTCTCTGTAACATCATCTCCTGTTCTATAGTTCTATAGTTCTCTGTAACATCATGTCCATGTTGCATTCATATTTCAGTATGTATAGCATATCTAACAAAATAATTAAGAACAAAATAATATGTTGGATAAAAAATATATAATAAAGTATCAAAAAATTGAAAAAAAATTCATCATTATGAATTTTTGTAGTTTGTAATTTTTTCCAATAACTCTTTTGAATTTGACTGTATTTTCTTTCTATTCATAAAGATGTTAGTTGACCAAACTCTTATTTTAATGGATGTAAATCTGTTTTGTTTAAATGCACCAAATATTATTGGCTATATTGATTGAGACATGGATAAAAATATTCATTTTCAAAAAAGGGGGTGTACTCGTTTATGCAGAGCACTGTAATGCACATTTCAGTTAATTTATTAAACTGTTTAAATTCATTCATTCATTTTCATTTTGGCTTAGTCCCTTTATTAATCTGGGGTCGCCACAGCGGAATGAACCGCCAACTTATCCAGCATATGTTTTACGCAGCGGATGCCCTTCCAGCTGCAACCCATCTCTGGGAAACATCCATACACACCCATTCACACTCATACACTACGGACAATTTAGCTTACCCAATTCACCTATACCGCATGTCTTTGGACTTGTGGGGGAAACCGGAGCACCCGGAGGAAACCCACGCCAACACAGGGAGAACATGCAAACTCCACACAGAAACGCCAACTGAGAACTGAACCAGTGACCTTCTTGCTGTGAGGCGAACGTGCTACCCACTGCGCCACTGTGAGGCCCATCCAAGTATTAGTTTCTAATAAAAAAGTAGGCTGCTATATAATAATGATAATAATAATAATACATTTTATTTATAATGCGTCTTTCTTAGACTCAAGGTGCTACAGCAGTAGAAGCAATAAAGAAGAATATAAAACATCACATAACATCATAATAAGATCAAAACCTAGAGAGCCACAACAGTAAAAACAATGAAACATCACATTTACTGATTAACGATGAGGTACTAATATCTAAAACAAATTTATGCAGTACTTTGAAAATAACTATACAGATCATCATAGAAGTCAATGATAAAAATGTTAAAACTGAAAATAGTTACTTGTCACTACTAAATAAGTGCTTCTGATGAATAAACTGTAATATCTAATAAAAAGTAGTAAGTGTCTAATGATGTCTATTTAAAGGGATAGTTCACCCCAAAATGGAAATTCTTTCATCATTTACTCATCCCAAGCTAATTGATTGTCTTGCTTCTGTTAAACACAAAAGAAGATATTTTGAAGAATGTTGTGTGGAAAAACAGCCAATGATTTCTGTAGTATTTCATGTTCCTGCTATGGAAAACAGTGGCCGTTTCCCCCCCCTCAATTACCAGAATGTCTTGTTTTGTGTTCAAAATGAGAGCAATTCATCAAAACCTTTTTAAAAGGGGGTTAATACTTCAATAATAAGCTAATGACTAAGCTCCAGTACTTAAAGGTAAAATTACTAGCATAAATGTTTTATAGATTAACTGAATGAATGAAATGAAAATGAAACGTATTCATTTGATTAACGTGCCATATTTATTGTTTTTATATATAAACGTACTCATCTTTATTGACAACTCCTGTGGCATTTGGGTCAAACAGTTTAAAAGCAGCAAGGATGGTTTCCTCTGGGTCTGTGCCTGTTTGAAGACAGGAATATTACTTAATGACTAATAAACTTCATTCTTTGTATCATTTTCTTATTCATAAAGGCGTTAAAATATTTTAAAAAGTTTAACCAAACCATTAAGCTTTTCTCCAAATAGGGTGAGGAAGACGGTGAAGTTTATTGGCCCTTTTCCTTCTGTTAACATGGACTCCAGCTCTTCATCACTCACATTCAGCTTCCCTGATATTATAGCATAAATCATTATTATTTCACAAGATGTGTGACGAAAGCATTCTGAAAGTCTGAAGTGAATGTATTGTGTACCTAGTTGTGCATATGTTTCTTTTAGGTCAGATTTGTTGATAACTCCATCACGGTTCTGATCTATGCAGCCGAAAGCCTAAAGAAGAATACAGTGTAAGATATGTGACATCATTTATAGTATAGATGATTTAGAAATCCTGCAGACTCATACAACATACTGCTGTGTTTTTTATTAAGAGAAATCAGTTAAGTCAGTTTTATTTGGAAAATTATCTTTAAATCATAATGGTAATGTTTGTAATGTCTTTTGACTTATGTAAGTCAAATTAAAATGCTGTCATTCAGACATATGTTTTGCATAAAAAAAATTATCCATTCATTCATTGAGACATTTGGACTGTTTTCATTTTCCAAAAAAAAGGTATTCTGTTATAAAAAAGGTTAATGAAGATCTATATTATTATACATTATATATATATAATTGCCACAAACTAAGAGGTAAATAGTGAACACATCTGTATTATGTTTTATATAAATATGCATGGATTTTATTGTTTAAATGTATATGGTATATATCCATTTCTATTTTATTAAATATTAATATTGTTGATTTTTTTTCATCAATTTTGTCATTACTACTATTATTTATATTGACTTTTTCCCCCTGCTATGTACACTTTGGCAATATGTACCCAATATGCCAATAAATGTCATGCCAATAAAGCAGATTCAATCGAATTGAAAAATTGAGAGAGCTTTTATACACTGTAAAAAATGCAGGGTTCCACACAATTCATTCATGTTGTCCCAACACTAATTAATTAAGTTAACTTAACAGATTTAAGTGGATTAAACATAATACAATTATGTTGTCCCCCCAAAAAATCTCAAGAATTCTGTTGTTTTAGCTCATTTTAAATAAGTAGTTTGAACAAGCAGCACAATATTTAAGTATATATTTTCAAATAAGTATATTATAGAGTGTATATAAGATACATTTAGAGTATACTTTGCAATTTACTTAATATATGCTACACTGACATAACTGATATACACTGAATATAAACTATTTCACTCATATTTTTACATTTTATAATCACATTTGAAAAGTAAACATAGGCTACTTGCATAAATAAGATTTTCCATACATATAAAATCAAATTGGGGCGACGCGGTGGCGCAGTGGGTAGCACAATCGCCTCACAGCAACAAGGTCACTGGTTTGAGCCTCAGCTGGGTCAGTTGGCATTTCTGTGTGGAGTTTGCATGTTCTCCCCGTGTTGGCGTGGGTTTCCTCCGGGTGCTCCAGTTTCCCCCACAAGTCCAAAGACATGCGCTATAGGTGAATTGGGTAAGCTAAATTGTCCGTAGTGTATTTGTGTGGATGAATGTGTATGGATGTTTCCCAGTGATGGGTTGCGGCTGGAAGGGCATCCACTGCGTAAAACATATGCTGGATAAGTTGGCGGTTCATTCTGCTGTGGTGACCCCTAATTAATAAAGGGACTAAGCCGAAAAGAAAATGAATGAATGAATGAATAAAATCAAATGAAAAAATTAAAAGTTGAATTTGAGGCAGACACCAAAATTTGACATGTTGAAATGTTCTGTGGTGATATGTAAATGAATATAAAGACTGACCTCCTTAAACTCCTGTATTTGTGATTGCTCAAACATAGAGAAGACATTGGAAGAGCCTCTTTGAGCAGTTTTCCCCCTCTTGGCCGCGGCTTTCTTACTAGCCTGTGAGTAAAATAAAAAAAAGGACAGTAAAAATAAAAGAAAAACAATATTTGGAAACTCAATTTATAGCATTTATCTACAGTTGAAAAATATTATCACAACAAAAAAGTTAAAATTATGCTTCTGGTGTTTCCTTGTACTGACTAACAAAAACTATTAATGATGATTTAATTTCAAATTATAGACCCTTCTTATTTTCACATTAATAGTAATTATATACAAAACCAGATAAAGTATAGCAGTGTCCACTCACCATGTTCACGGTCTGCTTTGCTGTTGGTTTGGGCTCCTGGGTCACTGGTGTTGCTAATGGAGCCTTTATTTATGAGGACTCTTATCATTTGTTCTTCTATAAAGGTCTGCAGTGTTTCTGTTCGTCCCCTACATGGACACCCAGAGCCTCCTAAATACAGGAGCCCTGATAACTGCACAAGTGCTCAGATTCCAGCAGGGTGGAAAATGAGATAAAGTGTGAGGATGGGGAGGGGAAAGTGAATAAGAGAGATTTGAGGGATGAAAATGATGGACGGATGCATTGAAAATAGCCCCTTTTACACAGTAATAGCAGTGAATTGCCACAGAATTACCAGAACTTTACCTGTAAAGTAAGAAAAAATTGCTGGTCACACACATTCTAGCAATTTACTGAGCATGCTACAACTTCTCATTAAAAATTGTTTTTTAAAGGGCCTGTTTACACATTATCTCTTCACAGTAATTTACTGGTAATTTTCCAGAAAAGTCTGTATGTGTGAAGAGTCTGGGTGGCAGGAAAAATGTCCCATGTTTAAAATAAATTGGGGCAACCAATAACCTGGAGCTATAGAGACTGTGTGTCCTTAGACTCTTGAACAAACAGTGCTCGTGACTGTGAAATTCTGGGTTTGCCTGGATTGTGTCATTAAAAAAAACAAAAAACAAAAGAAAAAAAGAGAGTAATGATAATGTTAACCACAATGTACTTTAATCTAAATTATCGAAGTTTAATTTTTCTGTTAATGCATTATCCTGGATGGAGTCGTATTTAAATTCGAGAAAACAATGTACAAGAATTAATGGCGCGTGCTCAACATTCATTAATTGTAATTTTGGAGTTCCACAGGGATCAATTCTTGGACAAATTCTGTTTAGTTTATACATTAATGATTTGCCTGCCGTGTGTCCAGAAGTTCAGGTTCAAATGTATGCAGACGACACAGTAGTATATACTTATGCAAAACCAAAGAACAAGCTGCTAACAAACTTACAGTAGCACTAAAAAGTTTTAGACTGGTTATGTCGTTCGTGTCTTACCCTTAATGTAAGTAAAACTGTGGGAATGTTTTTTGCAATTAAGAAAAATGAGGAGCATTGCTCAGATATTTTAGTTAATGGAGAAATAATAAATATAGTTGATCATTTTAAATATTTAAGCATAATTATTGACTCTAATTTAAGTAGAAAAAAAAACACATTAAGAAGTTTTCCAAAAGTGCTAGTGCAAGCCTGAGGATTTATGGAAACATCAGGCATCAGTTACCTATGGCTGCTGCTAAACCGTTTTATGAATACAGTGATTTTCCCTCATTTATCTTATTGTGCCACAAGCTGGTCCCACACGAACATTACAACATTAAAACCATTGTATATTATCTATAAACAAACTGTAAAATGTTTAGCTAAAAAGCCAAGGAGCTATCACTGCTGTAACTGTAACATAAATTACTAACATTCGACAGTTTCTTATTTTATGCTGATGTGTGTTTAATGTATACAATTTTTAATGATCTTGCACCACCACCTATCAAACAACGTGTGATGGTCTGCAAGGACAATATAAGACAGACTAGGTCATCGGTTAGAGGGGATTGTTCAGTTAAACGTAAGAGAACTGCTTTTGGACAATCAGTTTTTTCAGTCAGAGCAGCAGAAAAATGGAATAAAATATTAGAGAGAGTACCACTTTTAATAACTTCAAAACTGTTATTAAAATTTGGCTTAAACAAAATCAAATATGCAACCATTGATTTGATTTCATTTTATTAACTATTTGATGTGTATTGTGCTGTTTTTAAAATTGTTAAATTTGTTACAACTTCCTGCCTAGGGACTACAGATGTAAATTAGCTTTATATGTAATGTATATGTTGTACATTGTCCCTGTATAAATAAATAAAACAATAAACAATACACAGTGAAGGAGACCAAAAGGCACTATGTAATTGGCTAAGACGTGCTTCAAATAATACATGTTAGTGTTACAGGATTTCCAATGGTAAGTAGTAATGTAGTAAAATGTTCATCTCCCCATACAGAAAGAAAATCTCTGAACAAAGCATGGCCAGTTGAGTGAGTGCTGTCTTGAGTACCACAGAGGAGCTCCAGAAGAGGAGAAGGGTCAGGCTGCTGTGTTTATCTGTGTGCGGCAGTTGTTCATTGAGGATGGTGCTTATGTTTCTTTGTTGGTTCACTGGCTCCTTATTCTTACTGATGGCTAGGAAGCCTAGCAACTTCATTACAATCACCTTTCTCCACATGCTTAATTTGAACTTCAGCAAATCGTCTTGACCCTGTCTTCATGCCTAAATGCATTGCGTTGAGTTCATGTGATTAGTTGATAAGACACTTCCCTCATATTTCGCCACACATCTATGAGTGCTAAGTGTGATACACAAATACTCTTAAATGTGACGTTATGATGATTACTGGTGAGTGAAAGCAAGAAAATGAAAAGGATGAGAATGTTAAATCAGTGTGCATTGCAACACTACAGTGAATACTTTGTTTTGGTGGGCTTTCTTTACAATCACCAATACCAGTCACATGTTCAGCCAGCAGATGGAGAGTGAGTGGCTTTGTGTCTGAACAGATTTTACCACAGAACCGTTTACACCAGGGGTGACCAAACTCAGTCCTGGAGGGCCGATGCCCTGCAGAGTTTAGCTTCAACACCAATTAGACACACCCGAACCTAATTAAGCTGAACTAATTAAGCTCTTTCTGATTGTACTAGAGACTTCCTGGCAGGTGTGTAGAACCTGTTGGACCTCAACTCTGCTGGACATCGACCCTGGTTTACACTATGTACGTAATCCAATCAAATGCATTTTTCAACAACCACTGAATGTGTTTGTAAGTGGATAAGCTACATTTTTGACCATGTTTACACCTGTTTAGCATTGTCCACTTGTCATCAAAATCATCAGATGTACACAAAATCCTATGCATAAACTGGGTCATTATTACTGTGAGTATTATCTTTAAATTGAACAGATAAGA
The DNA here is from genome assembly GCA_903798125.1 of Danio choprae. Classification (NCBI taxonomy): domain Eukaryota; kingdom Metazoa; phylum Chordata; class Actinopteri; order Cypriniformes; family Danionidae; genus Danio; species Danio choprae. The sequence goes on from CAIGQW010028034.1 coordinate 11,102, forward strand.
AGAAGCTGCAATGAACTTTGTGTCCTTTGTTCATCGTAGCTATTAAATGAGCTCTCAAGGAGGCTTTGTGCAATCTTGGCCCACAATTCACTTTTAAATATCAGATTGCATATCTTTTGTTTTTATTATCATTGGCTGTTATAGTATTGTGCCAACAGCTACAAAAAAAATCCTCCATATTACAATATGGCATTGTCTATTATGTTAAGTTAAAGCTAGAAAGACTGTCAATCATTTCCACCAAACAAGACTCAAACTCCTCCAATGTTTTCCTAAGTAATTTTGCCTCATTTAACAATTTCCCTTTGGGCACTTAACCTGGGGCAAGCAAAGTATTTTCCATATCAGTAGTGTGTGGTCCTCACTGATATCCAAGGTGACGAGTTTGCCCTGGCAACAAGAAGGGCCTGTGGTCTGAGCTGGCGTAGAAGGAGACAGGTGTGGGTATTTTTCTACAAAGCAGGAGGAAACGGTTCTTTTGTTTCCTTAGATACAGAGGTCAGGAGGGGGGGAATTATGAATGAAACCCGTTTTCTCCAATAGAGTATTGGTGTTTCACAGGATCACAATACCTTGTAATACCCAGTAAATAGTAGTAATGTAATCAGTTTTCTCAGATATCTTTAGTGGTTTTAGGTGAGGTAAACTATAGGCAAAAGTCTTACAACAGAGAAGGAATGGTTCATTCTCTGAGTAAAATGGAATGAATTTACTGAACAACATATTTGGGCTACCAAAATATTTGGATGTTGGCACATTTGGTTTGAAAATGGACCACACAAAGGACTATCTGGTGAGACTGGCTATTGGAATCGTCCGTTGACCATGAAGAAGTTTGGATGAACTGATCGACAGCTTACGTTGTATTTCACCATTCCAGTTCCATTTGTTCTGAGCTATTCAAGAAAAAACTGAAGAAAATCAGCATCTTTCCTCTTTGAGATGGTGCACCCATGACAAAGACACTCTATGGAACTTCATGCCATGGACAAGGTAAAGTACAATCTTTTTAAAAACATAAGCTTTATTCTCTCAATGGCCAGATTAGGTTGTCTAAATGTTTTCCAATATATAACACTACAGATAGACTCATTTTTTAGACTCATCTAAATGTACAGATTCAGTGCATTATTACATATAATATAGTAGATGTTTAATACTGCATACTTTCATAACTCTTTTCATCTACACTTCATTGAACTTGTTTTGTGCCCAAAACATCGGAATGCAATGTTTTATTAAAGCATGCTGCAACATCTTGCAAATATCTGCTCAGCTTTCATTGATCCTCCCCCTCACGCCATGTTAGATTTCTTTGTTTGCAAGATTGTGCTTATGACTGTCATCTAATGGCTCATGACCTTGGACGAACTCCATGTGTGATCTGTGTACAATTGCATAATTATGTGTCCATTGGCAAGCACATAGGCATGCTGTTTTATGATATCATAATAGCGCAGAGCTCGTAACTAACAAAAACTGATAAATTATGATCTCTAACTATAAAATTATCATCATGCCATCTCATAAAATGATTAAAAGTGAACTTACATCTTACTGGAATAAGTATAGAGACTCATACAGAAGCCACAGCTGTAAAATGCTGATAGCTTTCTGTTCTGATTACTTTAGTAAGGCAGGAGACTTGCAATGTGTGTTTGATATCACAAATTCTGCTCGTATGGTGGTTATTTGATCATTTGCATCACATTCAGTTGCAGGTAATGCCATCTGTGTGACATTTAATGTTACAATAAATTCACATTTCTCAAAATGACTGCGTTATAGAGCATGATCAAAAGTCAGTTCTCTAGCGGATCTATTTAAAGCATTAGAATCCAAGAATAGATGAGAAATGTGTCCAGAAATGTGTTTGCACTGATAAGCGGTTTTCGCAATGTTAGTATACTCTGACCGTAACCTGACACAAGTTCGATGGGTGTCTGACCAACTTTGTGGCCTCAAAGTACACGTGTCTTTTTTGGGTCTTGACACACATAAATATGTAAGGTATTGTTTGATTATGGAGCACCTTTATGTGTTATTAAACTACCAGCTAACAAAAAAACATGTTCTGAGGGCATTTTGCTAACAATGGATGATTTGAACATTACAGAAAATATTGTGGAACTTTCGATTTTATCCTATTAAAAGTTCCAATGCTTTATAATTCATAGATTATGAACATGCTATTACTGAACATTCAATACATAGTAGGTGCCATAGAATGCATTGATACTGTATGTTAAATTGTTCTCTGATAGTTACACCGATAGTTACACAGTAACTATAGTTACACAGATAATTACACAGAAGGTATGTGGCTTAGGTGACTGCAAAAATCCATTTCCAACCCTATAGGAATTGACCCTAATATGATATTGTTGGTTTTGGCCATATTTGGATTAATTGACCATATTAGTATTTCAAATATTGACATATTTTGCGTGACATGACGCTCACACACACACACACACACACACACACACACACACACACACA
>CAIGQW010028036.1:0-10224 GCA_903798125.1 Danio choprae
TAAAGGGACTAAGCCGAAATGAAAATGAATGAATGAATGAATTTATTTATTTATTTTTGTGTATATGAGTGACTGTAAAAGACATAGAGCAAGAAAGACACATGACTTTATGTGGCCTGTCAGATGAGCCCTCAGGGACTGTAGAAACACTGCTGCTTGTCTCCATTACCCTTTGTCTGTCTGACTGTGTGGGCTTGTGTGTGTGTGTGTGTGTGTGTGTGTGTGTGTGTATGGTTGACATAAGCTTTTTATGTCATAACGTGTCAGTGAGCCTCTGCTGAATTACTTAATGCTGAGAGCAAATACCCACAGTTAGGAGTCAACTTGACTAAGTATTAGTTATTGTGTTAAAGTTGGCATTGTGGTCCAGCTTTTTTTTTTCATTCATTCATTTTCCTTCCGCTTAGTCCCTTTATTCATCAGGGGTCGCCACAGCGGAATGAACTGGCAACTTATCCAGCATATGTTTTACACAGCTGATGCCCTTCCAGTTGCAACCCAGTACTGGGAAACATCCATTCACACATACACTACCAATTTAGTTCATCCAAGTCACCTGTATTGTATGTCTTTGCTTTGTGGGGAAAACATGCTAATTCCACACAGAAATGCCAACTGACTCACCCGGACTCGAACCAGCGACCTTCTTTCTCTAAGGCGACAGTGCTAACCACTGAGCTACCGTATCGCCCTATTTTTTTTCTCATTGTTATATTCTGAGAGCATTTATGCATTAATATTAAACCAACTTCATTATTGATTATCAGACACAATATATAATATAAGATGGCAATGTTGCTCTAAAGCCATGTATAACACTATTATGTAAAAATAATAATAATAATAATGATAAAGATAATGATAATTTTCAAAACAAAAGGGACTAGTGAACTATCTGTTGTATTGACAAAAGTTCAGATAAGGTAGCTAGTGAAATATATTAAATATTGTATTATTCATTCATTCATTCATTCATTCATTTTCCTAGCTTTTCCGGCTTAGTCCCTTATTTATTAGGGGTCACCACAGCGGAATGAACCTCCAACTACTTCTGGCATATGCTTTATGCAGCGGATACCCTTCCAGCCGCAACCTGGTACTGGGAAACACCCATACACTCTCGCGTTCACACACACACACACACACACACACACACACACATACACACACACATACACACTCATACACTATGGCCAAAAAAGTCAATAATTTAAGTGGTCTCCTAGCTTTTTCCATAGCTGTACAGTATATCGCATTTAAATTATTATTGTTTTTAATCTGAAAAATCTGAACAATCTGAATTATTTACACAGCTAAAACATGCCTGCATTCATATATTTACTGTGTATCTCGCTCTCTTTCTATATAAATTCATTTTTTTTTTATCACCAAGCAGCTTAAACCATTTGTTTTTTAAGAGTTGATTTTTCACTCTCGCTAGCAGCATTGCTTTGATGTTGACCTAAAATAATTTTTGCACTCTCTCTCTTCTAATCTCTAGTTAAGGTCAAGTTTTTCAAATGAGAAAGCGACCTCAGAAAGGGCATCCTCTGCCCAGAGCCGCTCAACACAGATGGAGCTCTGTTTCTCTGCCGCTCATGTTTCATGGAGCCCGAGAGCCAAACGGTATGCTTTACAGTCACTAAGGCCTTTTATTGTGCTTCCTTCAGCTGACTAGGCTTGCTGGAGGGAAACTGCGGAGGGGAACCGAGAGTTCTTTTTTTTTTTCATACTGCACCAGATCGGTCAGTTGAAGCGCCACACAAGAGGACACAATAAGGGCATCTGAGTCGACACTTTGTTGTTTGAAATGTAAAACAGTGTCTTTCATAGCCTGTGATTTAAGATCTCTTGAGTTTCAACGGGAGTAGGAAAAGACAAAGCAAGTCAGCGGATGTGACTGAGGAAACTTGTTCCTGTCAGCTACTGCTTGTTCTTAGACACAACACTGGAAGTATGTTGGAAGTAATGCCATTTGGTTATCGATGTATTGCTAAATACATTTAACTGGATTAGATTTGTTTGGCTTTAAAAGTGTGGGTTACACCAGGGATGGGTTGTGTTTAGGTAACTTTTGTAGAGTGCTATAAAATGACAAAAATGTTGAATGTTGTCATCTTGATATTCCATTAAAAATTCACTCACTCACTCACTCACTCACTCACTCACTCACTCACTCACTCACTCACTCACTCACTCACTTGTTGTGTCAGAATTTCTTCAAAATGAATTGTGCATTGATTGATTGATTAAGACATACATTTTACAGGATAAAGCCAATAATTTTGTCATAATTTCTTGTTTAACCAAACATTCATTCATTCATTCATTCATTCATTCATTCATTTTGTCAGAATTTCTTGAAATTTAATTGTACATTAATTGATTGGTCATTTTTCCAATTTGTTTGTTTGAAAAATATATTTTAAATATTAAAGGTAATAAGCCAATGATTCTGTCATATTTTTTTTCAATTTTACCCGAACATTCATTTATTCATTCATTTATTTTGTCAGAATTTCATCAAATCAATTTGTGCATTTATTGATTGATTGATAGATATTGATTGATAGATATTTATTGATTGATTGATAGATATTTTGTCTGAGAAGTATATTTTACAAGTAAATGACCCGCCAACTTATCCAGCATATGTTTTACGCAGCGGATGCTCTTCCAGCTGCAACCCATCACTTGCAAACATCCATACACACTCATTCACACACATACACTATGGACAATTTAGGTTACCCAATTCACCTATAGAGCATGTCTTTGGACTTGTGGGGGAAACCGGAACACCCGGAGAAAGCACACGCCAACACATTCTCAACACAGAAGAAAACACACGCCAACAACTCCACACAGAAATGCCAACTGACCCAGCCGAGGCTCGAACCAGCAACCTTCGTGCTGTGAGGCGATTGTGCTACCCACTGTGCCACCGCATCACCCTTAGTACAAATCAGTATACTTAAATATGTGGAAAAAATCAACTACTGCAGACAGGCTTTGGCTATGCTAAATATGTCCCTGACACAGTGTGTTAATAGACAAAGAATTAAACAAGTAGCAGATGAAATGCAATAATGTCTTCTCATTGAATTCTTTTTTAGGTCTAGACTAGTTAAGAAGCTAGGTTTTCTACCTTTGTTTAGTGAGGTAGCTGAGGACAGTATATATGCGGCTGCTGAATAAAGTTTTTGAAATACAGTTTTAAACTGTGCAAGGACGTTGCCGTCTAGTATATTTCACAATATGCAGTAGTTCTTTTTTTATTGTGCACTCTCAGAGGGATATGAGTTGCAGTTCAGACACAATTTGCAGCAGATTTTACACATACAGACTCATTTCTTCTCTTTTGTCCAGTTTGAGAAGCCCATTGTTCCTCTTGGATGATGAAGTAGGTTGTGTTTCCTGGATTTGTAGTTTTCTAGTTCAGATCATGACACACAATAGAAACATGGAATTCTTTCCTATATGTCCATACACTTCCCCATAAATAAATGTATTTTCTTCTATATTTCAACAAATATATATTGTCATTTAGAATTAGTATGTTTCCTGATAATGACAAAATGTAATTTAAAATCAAGGTTCTTCCACCAAAGATAGATTTCTTAATTCACTTTTTATTCATTTAATTTAAACCATAAAAGTTAAAACATTGCCATTATGCAAAAATTAATAGAGGCATTTTTGTAAAAAAAAACAACAAACAAACAAAAACACTTTTTGCTATTTTATGCAGATAAATGTGTGACAACATCTTTATGTTACATTTGTAACAATTGCTATTTTAGAAATTTAAAGAATAAAAGAAAAACTGATTTTTTTATATGTAAATCCAGAGGAAAGTGGTCTCTTTATAATAATTGTAATTGTATATTAATTATTTTGTACATATATTTTTTTATTTTGTATGAAATATACATTGTATTATTGTATTATTTATTTTTTTAATTAATTGTTTTGTATGTAAGGTTTTGTATATTAATTATTTTGTATATGTTTTTGTATATAATTTATATTGTATATACATTTTTTATTTAACTCTCAGACACAATAATAATAATAATAATAATAATAATAATAATAATTATTATTATTATTATTATTATTATTATTATTATTATTATTATTATTATTATTATTATTATTATTATTAATGATCTAGTGTAAAAAAACAGACAACTGCTCATCTAGTCAGCTTTCATAATCTTTATTCAAGTTCTATAAAATCCTGCAAATTCATAAACATTTCATTACCTTCCACTTTCTTCATCCTCAACATGTTTATTATTCTCCCTTCTTATTGTTTTTCTCCAAAGATGTTCTTTTGCGCTAACTCTGCGCCACAGAGGAAACAGGCTCAGCAGGGCAGCCATTCATCATAAGATAAATGAAACTCTGTCAGAAGTAAAAGAGTGGCCCTTTTTTATCATCTCCTCCTATATTACCAAAACGAGAGAGAGGGTGACTCAGAGGGTGACAAGGGAATGGGGAAAAAATATGGGATTGGGTGAGGGGGCTGTATTTATGTTCAGATAAAACTTGAAGGATTTGTAGGAACAAGCTGATTTTAAGGCTAGAGCTTGTAGAAACCTCCTCTGTGAAGCTGCATCTTTAAACTCATCCCTGTTAAAGAGACAATGTTCTCAACATTTACAGATGCTTCATTTGTTCCAAACCTATTTGAGTTTCTGTCGTCTGTTCAACACAAAAGAAGATATTCTGAACAATGTTGGAGATTTATTTTTTAATAAAGATGTCAGTGGCTGTTGGCTTCTACATTCTTTCCAGAATATCTTGTTTTTAAATAAGAAAGAAAGAAACTAGGGGTCATGACAAAACCAAAGTGTAATGAGGAGTTGCCAAACTTGTCTCCAAACTAGTTTAAAGTACAAATTAGATCAAAACCAACCATATGATTTAGTTAGCTCACATTGCTAGTTTTGTGGTGAACAATTCATTTGTGCATGTCTTTTAATAATAAAAAAAAATGTTTGCCCTTGTAATCTAAAATTCAAATCTGAAAATGCACTTCCTGTTTGTTTTCAGTTAAATTCTTAAACTACATCTGTCTGAGGCATTGAGCATGGCTAACATACTAGACCCTTTTCACATTACCGGGTTTGTCAGTAGCGGAAGGCATCATAGCTGGGTAAACTCAGTAACTCAATAATTTTAAAAAATAATTTAAAAAAAAGGAAAAAGATTGTGTAAGACTGATGACGGCAACCAGAGGAGAGAATAACGTCAAACTTACTCTCGGCCCCGTAGACGCTGCATTATAAACACCTGCATAATTCTTTTTTTGTAATTTGACGCAAAGATTATATAATTCATACATAAATGCATATAAATGTTCATACGTTTTTTTAATCAATCTAAATATTAAAAACTTTCAAGGATTTAAGATTATGATGACAGTTAATAACATAACACGCTTGTGAAAAGGGTCCCTTAACCCCTCCAACTGTCATTTTTGACAACAACCAGAAATGGTGAGGAGGAAGTGTCTTTTAGGCTGTAATAACTCTCCTGAAACCCTTTTCCCGATCTTTCAGAATGAAATGCCTACTTTACTACATCCAATCAGCTCGCAGTAGAAAAACAAGCCACGCCCACTGTGTTGTCATATAATATTCAATTTCTTTAGGAACTGCATCACAAATAATAAACAATCGCAGCTTTGATTCATGCAGACTTTAAGAGTTTCAAGAATGAAATGAATAGCAGTTTGATGATAAAACTAACTCCTAACAGTTAAGTTCACCATTTTAATAATCAGCTTTTTGAAAAACCTATGGTAATTACCTTCCAGAATAAAGCTAATTTTGTCCATCATTTCTGCCTTTCTTTAAGCACCACCAACTGTACTGTCAGAAAGTGAATTTACATTTCATTCAGACGTTCTGGCCATAGACTGAATCACACAAAAGCTGAAGGCAGACTGAGCTTTTATACACTATTGCAAATATTAAACAAAAGTAAATTCAATTAATTATTAAAGTTGTTAAAAGTCCAGGTAAAGAGAATTTTGAGAATTGTTTCTAAACACATTATAATTGTTAGAAATGTATTGCTGAAACACTTTGCAAAGACTCTGAAGTACACTGTATTTAATAGTGGAATTATTATGATGATATGGATTATTATTAAGTATAATGTTTTCACTAATTTTGTGTCCAAAATCTTTTGGGTGAGGCTAAAACTATGGCTCGATGTGTGGCCCATTGATTACAATAACTACTGCGTACTGGGATTGGTTTTCGCACTCAGTCTTGAGTTACTGTCACTATTCGTTAATGCAGTCTACATTTTGCTAGCTATCAGAATACAGTTTGAAAACATGGAGTGTTGATGATCCACATCTACAAAACGCATACAAACATGAGGTGTACCGCTTTCTCTTTTTTCAAAAAGCTCACCAGAACTTGCTTTTTCATGTTGTCTGCCATTGCTAAGCAGCCATGAACTTTCTCAAAGACAAGAAGGTTTCAAAAAGTCTATTTGAGCATTCTTAAACATGTGTTTCTGCACAAATTAAGCTAATTAAGCTAACGTTACTAGTGCTAGCATCAGTAGAATTTATAGCTGTATTTGATGGTAAAGTCTAGATGGGATACAGCTCCGGATACATCTATATAGCATACTTTTTGTGACACTGTACAACAATAATTCATATTTTTACTGTGATGGTTGTGTTTAGGCTTGGGGTAGGCGTAGATGTTAATAAAATACAATTTAATGGGTAATTTAATAAATAACATGAATAATACTTTGTATAATTACTGTTTTTACATCACTGTGATGGTAGGGGTAGACATTTATAAAATACAATTAATGTATAATTTAATAAATAATATAAACACTTCTCTTTAACTTCAGACTGCAGCTGTATCCCTAATAGCAACAACCGTATTTGACAGTTGAAAGATGGCCGCTTTCCCGCCAATGTGCATGGTTTCAGTTGCTTGTTAAGTCTGACGTCAGCAAAGCGAACTGGCTTCTGGGTCCAAGCGCTATATCAAACTTTATGGGGAGGCTCAACAAATGGTAATAATAAATGTTTACAAAGCGATGTAATACTTTCAAAAATTACATGGCCAGAAAGTCCAGAGACTTTTGTGTACACCATGATTTTATTTCAAATTCACTTTAATGTGTGATATGACTAAAAAGTGGTCATAAATGAATATTTTCTCCATTCAAATGAGTAGCAGCTTGGACCTGGAAACAGTATGTCATACGTTGCGACTAAACAAGCGGATTGTCACTAGCAGACACCCCCCCAGCATTTGAGAGCAGATGCTATTGCCTATTTTTCAAATATTTGTTAAAAACTTATTTTTGATGCTTACCATTTTTTTTAATCATTCACATTTGTACTTTTAACATTTTTCTGTTGTGGGCCAAACTCAGAACACATTTCAATATCATTGACTTGAAGGATTTTGAGTGTTAAAATATGGGTCTCCTGGGGAAAAAAAGTGTTATAACCCACTGCTTATAAGCAGGACTGCTTGTTTTTGAAGAGATTTATAGTGTGTAGTGTGAGCTGTGTGTGACTACCTTGAAGTGTAAAGTGTAAATTGTGAATTGCTCCTTGCGGGATCATAAGTGCAGCACACTATCAGCATATAATGAACTGATAATGACTGGATGATGATTGTGTTTGCAGTTCTCCTCCTGCCACTTCATCGAAACGGCACAGGCTGATGTGCTTACATCGCCTTTATTGCTTATGAGAATATTCACTTAAATGATCTAAGTGCCCTCTTGATAGGGGACAAGATGTAATTTAAAATCTAATTGCAGTTTATTTACATTCTAATTCATTTTGGTGGCTTACTAACTTCATTTAAGTTGCACTCTACTGTAGAAATTTCTCATATTACAGACATTTGATGTAGTATATTGCAATTTAATACAGTATAATGCAATATAATGATTGTGCATACAAATAATATTAATAATAATATTAATAGTAATAATTTATATTATTATTATTTATTTATTCTATATTAATTTATTTTAAATCATCATATTTTATTTTATTTTATTTTGCAGTGCATATTTATATAGAAACGACTAGCAGAAAAGTGACAAAATAGACTCCCGTTGATAAGCTAGTCTTCTGAGACCTTTATGGTGTAATTTTTCAGCAGCAGGGTAAATAAATGACAATCATTAGTGTCCGACATACAGATCTGGGTCATAAACCTATTGAAACCATCTTGTTGCTGTCAGCGCTTTCGCTCGCTCTGTTTTGGCTTCCATCAGAACTCATTGGCGAATGACTGACGCCGAGGGCCTCGATCTCTGCCAAGATGGAGAGCACCCAAAAATCTTGTAATGAATGGCCGCTTTGCATCGATATCCATCACCGCGCCAGCCGATCTGTCATTGCAATGTGTCACTTAGGAATAAAGAACATGCTGTCTGATTAGAGGCCTGCTGTAGTGCCTGTGACAGTGATTTAAGTCCCAGCATCATGATCTGATTGCATACCTTTACTGCAGATGAAGGAAGAGATGCGTTACTATTAATATGTTTGGGGAATAAGAATTGTGGTCTCAGGTCATTCAGTTGTAAGAAATACTTAAAACAGGTATAAATAGTATGCCTATAATGTATTTTTGGAAACCTATAAGGTGGTCCAGAACATTATTGTACTTGTAGTGTGAATCATTTTTGCATGAAATTAGAAAAAAATAAAATAAAATAAATAAATAAATAAATATATATATATATATATATATATATATGCAGTTTATTTTATATATATATGCAGTTTGGATTTAGAGCACGTCATTCTACGGAGACTGCAAACTGTTACTTTATTGAACAAATTAAATCCAGTCTAGATAGGGGTGGAGTTGTTGGTGCTGTCTTTCTTGATTTTAAAAAGGCCTTTGATAATGTTAACCACAATGTACTTTTATCTAAATTATCGAAGTTTAATTTTTCTGTTAGTGCATTATCTTGGATGGAGTCATATTTAAAATCGAGAAAACAATGTACAAGAATTAATGGCGCGTGCTCACCATTCATTAATTGTAATATAGGAGTTCCACAGGGATCGATTCTTGGACCAATTCTGTTTAGTTTATATATTAATGATCTGCCTACAGTCTGTCCAGAAGTTCAGGTTCAAATGTATGCAGATGACACAGTAGTATATACTCATGCAAAAACCAAAGAACAAGCTGCTAACAAACTTACAGTTGCACTCAAGAAAGTTTCAGATTGGTTATGTCGTTCGTGTCTTACCCTTAATGTAAGTAAAACTGTGGGAATGTTTTTTTCAATTAAGAAAAATGAGGAGCATTGCTCAGATATTTTAGTTAATGGAGAAATAATAAATATAGTTGATCATTTTAAATATTTAGGCATAATTATTGACTCTAATTTAAATTTTAAAAAACACATTAAGAAGATTTCCAAAAGTGCTAGAGCAAGCCTGAGGATTTATAGAAACATCAGGCATCAGTTACCTATGGCTGCTGCTAAACTTTTTATGAATACAATGATTTTTCCTCATTTATCTTATTGTGCCACAAGCTGGTCCCACACGAACACTACAACATTAAAACCGTTGTATATTATCTATAAACAAACTGTAAAAGTTTTAGCTAAAAAGCCAAGGAGCTATCACTGCTGTAACTGTATTGCACAACATAAATTATTAACATTTGACAGTTTCTTATTTTATGCTGATGTGTGTTTAATGTATAAAACTTTTAATGATCTTGCACCACCACCTCTCAAACAATGTGTGATGGATTGCAGGGACAATATAAGACAGACTAGGTCATCGGTTAGAGGGGATTGTTCAGTTAAACGTAAGAGAACTGCTTTTGGACAATCAGTTTTTTCAGATAGAGCAGCAGAAAAATGGAATAAAATACCAGTGCATATCAGAGAGAGTACCACTTTTAATCATTTTAAAACTGTGCTTAAAATCTGGCTTAAACAAAATCAAATATGCAACCATTGATTTGATTTCATTTTATTGAGTATGATGTGTATTGTGCTGTTTTTAAAATTGTTAAATTTGTTACAACTTCCTGCCCAGGGACTACAGATGTAAATTAGCTTTATAGCTAACTCTGGTACAACATGTCATGTTGTACATTGTCCCTGTATAAATAAATAAATAAATAAATAAATAATGTAGATTATATCCATCCATCCATATGTAGATTCTATCCATCT
>CAIGQW010028046.1:0-15674 GCA_903798125.1 Danio choprae
GTGATGCGAGTGCACGCGAAGGGGAGTCAGATTTGTCTGGGGAGTCCAATTTTGATACAACTTTCCTTCCCCTCTTCTTGCACTGGTCACTACTAACTGAATGGAGTAGGAGCACACAGTTATGTTTTGTTGAATAAGGCCATGTCTACACTAATCCGGATAAATTAGAAAACCCCCCCGCTAAAAACGCTTTACGTCCACGTTTTCATTTGTTTTCCAAAACTTTGTCATCCACACTGAAACGACTAAAAACACTTTCACCCTGTACTGCGCATGCGTGAAACGTAAGACGCTTCAACACGTGTCATTTCCGCCTGACGTTTATTATCTTTCCAGCTGAAACAAGTCACAAATGTCGAGGAAAAACACAGAGTTCTTTAAATGGACTGACAATGAGGTGGAGTTGCTGAGCTGCCGCTGAACAACAGCTCTGAGTACACATTCCTGAGTGGTTTGTCCTTAGACAAAAACCAAGCTGGAGCATGTACAAATTTACATAAAGTTTTAACAATGCTGTCAACTGAGAGCATCCAAAACCATGCAGCACGATGTGGTCCACCATTTTTGCTGAATTAGTAACACGACTGTGTCACATGACTAAAAACGCATCATCGTTTTCGAAAGCCTCCGTTTACACAGTCCACACTACGACACCAAAACAGCATTTTCAAATGTATCCACTTTGGAGAGCGTTTTCTGAAAGATACTTTTCATTTCCTAAAAACGCGTCTCAGTGTGGACGGAAGGGCAAAACGGAGACAAAACCATTAGTGTGGACATGGCCTAAGTTGCATATGAAAGTTACGTTTCAAAACCGCCTAAATTTGGTCAACCCAACAATGCTTTTATTACCTGCACAATCCAATTCAAAACCGCCCAATTGAGTGGGAAACCGCCCAATCTGGCAACACTGCCTGCAAGTTGCAATTGAGCCGACTTGTTCTTTTGTTAATGAATTTGAAGTCTTCTAAATTTTATATGTATTTAATTGAAGTTGGAGTTATTAGGCCTCCTGAATTATTCGCCCCGCTGTATATTTTTCCCCAGTTCCTGTTTAACGGAGAAAAGTTTTTCTCCGCACATTTGTAAACATAATAGTTTTAATAACTCATTTCTAATCACTGATTTCTTTTATCTTTGCCATGATGACAGCACATAATATTAGACTAGATATTCTTCAAGATACTAGTATTCAGCTTAAAGTGACATTTAAAGGCTTTACTAGGGTAATTAGGGTAAAGTTAGGGTAATTAGGCAAGTCATTGTATAACAGTGGTTTGTTCTGGAGACAATCAGAAACTAATATTGCTTAAGGGGGCGAATAATATTGGCCTTAAAATGGTTTTAAAAATTTCGCCACAGCTGAATGAACCGCCAACTTATCCAGCATATGTTTTACGCAGCGGATGCCCTTCCAGCTGCAACCCATCTCTGGGAAACATCCATACACACCCATTCACACATATACACTACGGACAATTTAGTCTACCCAATTCACCTATAGCGCATGTCTTTGGACTTGTGGGGGAAACCGGAGCACCCGGAGGAAACCCACGCCAACACGGGGAGAACATGCAAACTCTACACAGAAACGCCAACTGACCCAGCTGAGGCTCGAACCAGCGACCTTCTTGCTGTGAGGCGAACGTGCTACCCACTGCGCCACTGTGAGGCCCTGTATATACATTATATATATCATTTTACTATATTATTAATTTTTAATATCTAATTACTTTCCCCTCACCCTGTAAATAACATGTGTAGGTTACTTATAAGGTCCGTGCATGCATGATTATTGCATACATGCTGTATTTAAGTTTAAGGTGTTCTTGAATTTGTTTGTATATTTACAATACTTTTTAGTAAGAATGTTTTTTAATCATGATTTATTCAATAAAAAACTGCACGTCCGCATGTTTAGTGAACGAAACCCACTGTTTCTGGTGGAATCAGATGCAGTTAAAGTGTATGCTGAGCAGGATCTGTTGATGTTTCAGGATTGTACAGACGGAAGCCTGTGACGCCTGCACTGTCGTCTGAGCTCACACGGGTTGAAAGCATCGAGCTGGTGCTGCCACCACATGCTAATCACCATGGAAACACGTTTGGAGGGCAGATCATGGCCTGGATGGAGAATGTGGCTACAGTAGCAGCCAGGTATCAGATACACCTGCAAGATACATCATCAGCTGCACAACAACACCAACCACACTGAACAACTTAGCAAATCTCTAGAAACCACTCAAAACATGCCATCAACTGCACAACAACACCATGGCAACTGCCTATCAACCATGCAGAACACCATATCAATTACATAGTAACCACGCTGAACACCTTATTAACCACACAACAACATATAGCAACTCCCTTGAGACAACTCAAAACACGTCATCAACTGTCTTGTAAAACCATAGCACCATAGGCTGACATTAATTCATTCATTCATTCATTTTCATTTCGGCTTAGTCCCTTTATTAATCTGGGGTCGCCACAGTGGAATGAACCGCCAACTTATCCAGCATATGTTTTACGCAGCGGATGCCCTTCCAGCTGCAACCCATCACTGGGAAACATCCACACACACTCATACACACACATACACTACGGACAATTTAGCTTACCCAATTCACCTATAGCACATGTCTTTGGACTTGTGGGGGAAACCGGACCACCCGGAGGAAACCCACGCGAACATGGGGAGAACATGCAAACTCCACACAGAAATGCCAACTGACCCAGCCGAGGCTCGAACCAGCGACCTTCTTGCTGTGAGGCGATCGTGCTACTCACTGCGCCACCGTGCTGCCCTGCTGACATTAATATTTTTAATAAACTTTGAAAAATACACATTGTTTTACAAAATATCTAATCAATACAACTGTTTATGAGAGTATAAGAGAGACATTTTCGTCTTTGCATTGCTGCAAAACAATAATTCAGACTGGATTGCTCTGCAGGATTATGCATTAAATGTGCATTTCAGCATTGTTTTGTCTGTGTGTTTGTGTTCTCGCAGTCGTTTGTGTGGCTACTATCCTTCTCTCGGAGCTGTGGACATGTTTCGCTTCCGAGGGCCGTCGTATGTGGGTGACAGATTAGTGTTCAAAGCCATGGTCAATAACACCTTTCAGAACAGGTACAGTAGCTACACACACCTGACTGATATACAGATGCTCAGGGATGGGAGATATGGACTTAAAATTCATTCATTCATTTTCATTTCGGCTTAGTCCCTTTATTAATCTGGGGTCGCCACAGCGGAATGAACCGCCAACTTATCCAGCGGGAGGTAGTTCCGCATTACAGCTCCTTATCACTACGCTGAATGATTTGAGTTTTTTCACAGCTACAACAGTCAAAAAAATCACATCAAAACCACACAGAAGGCTTTGGATGAGATGCGTGATAAAGACTTTCTTTTGTCTTTGCCATGATGAGAGCACATAATATTTTAATAGTTATTTTGCAAGATATCAGTAATCAGCAATTTATAGAGAGAACCACGCAGAGAACCAACAGCATAACACAATGCAAAAACAAACAAACACAAAAGGCTTATGTAAGAACACAAATGACAAACACCTGAACATAATATATTAATCACAGCAGCAAATAATTATGGGGACTGAAGTTGTTAACCAAAACAGCATACAACAAAATGCCCTCTATGGTCAAGACAAGGACATTACAGCCAATGATTGTGACAGTACATATTGTAAACACAAACCTCTGTATGTGATTAATAGTGATTAATGGTTTTACAGCACTCATTTTAACACATTGTTCTCCATTGTTCAGTGTGGAGGTGGGTGTTCGGGTGGAGGCGTATAACTGTGTGGAGTGGAATGAGGAAAAACCGCGACACATCAACAGCGCTTCCATGATTTACTACATCCCAGAGCGGGACGGGGAGAGACAGACGCTTCCTGATGTCACCTACACAACATTCGTGAGTTATTGACTCTTTCAGCACAGTCGCATTTACATTTTTATATTTGTATTACATTTAATGGGCGGTATGGTGGCTCAGTTGTTAGCACTGTCGCCTTACCGCAAGAAAGTTGCTGGTTTGAGTCCCGGCTGGGCCAGTTGGCATTTCTGCATAGAGTTTCCATGTTCTCCCCGTATTGGCGTGGGTTTCCTCTGGGCTCTCCGGTTTCCCCCACAGTTCAAACGCATGTGCTATAGGGGAATTGAATAAACTAAATTGGCCGTGGTGTGTTTGAATGCGAGAGTGTATGGGGGTTCCCAGTACTGCGTTGCAGCTGGAAGGGCAATCGCTGCATAAAACATATGCTGGTTGTCGGCGTCAATAGCCTAGTGGTTAAGTGTGCCGACATATAGCACCATGGTGCTCACGGCGACCTGAGTTCGATTCCCGGCTCGAGATCCTATGCCGATCCTTCCCCTCTCTCTGCTCCCAATGCTTTCCTGTCTGTCCTCCACTATCCTATCCCAATAAAAGGTGAAAAACCCCTAAAAAAAAAAATTATTATAGAACATATGCTGGAATAGTTGCCGGTACAATTTAGTTTATCCAATTCCCCTATAGCGCATGTGTTTGAACTGTGGGGGAAATCAGAGCACCCGGAGGAAATCCATACCAACACATAGAGAACATGCAAACTCCTCACAGAAATGCCAACTGGCCCAGCCTGGACTCGAACCAGCGACCTTTTTACTGTGAGGCAACAGTGCTAACCACTGAGCCACCGTGTTGCCCCACCAGTGAAATTAAAATATTCAAATATGCATGCATAAACCAACAAGAAAAAGACACATTAATAGTAGCATTTATTTTTAGGATGGAGAAAGACGCTTTATTGGTGCTATTGTGAGGAAGAGGATTCGCATGGCCAGGTTTGTTCTGTAAAGGAAATTCACTAAACATTTTTTGTAATAAATTATTTTAAATATGCAGTCATTAAAAGGAAACATACCAAATATATTTTTCTTAGAAAGCATATATTGTACTCAAGAGATGAGGGACCAATTTCTGTGCCCTGGGACAAAAGTAATCAGGTACTTATTTTTTTATTATTACTTAAAGAAATATATGAAGAGTGGGGTGCCTCAGTGGCTCAGCACTGTCGCCTCACAGCAAGAAGGTCGCTGGTTCGAGTCCCGACTGGGCCAGTTGGCATTTCTGTGTGGAGTTTGCATGTTCTCCCCATGTTGGCGTGGGTTTCCTCCGGGTGCTCCGGTTTCCCCCACAGTCCAAACACATGCGCTATAGGTGAATTGCATGAGCTAAATTGGCCGCAGTGAATGAGTGTGTGTGAATGTGAGAGTGTATGGGTGTTTCCCAGTACTGGGTTGCAGCTGGAAGGGCATCCGCTGTGTAAAACATATGTTGGATAAGTTGGTGGTTCATTCCGCTGTGGCGACCCCTGATGAATAAAGGGACTAAGCCGAGGGAAAATGAATGAATAAATGAATGAAAAACTAATCAAAACTATAATAACTTTAAAGGAATAGTTCATCCAAAACTGAAAATTGCCATAATTTACCCATCCTTCATTTGTTATAACCTTTATGAATTTGTTTCTTCTGTTGAACACAAAAGAAGATATTTTGAAGAATGTTGAAAACGTAATCATTGATTTTCATGGCATTTGTTTTTCCTTCTATGGAAGTCAATGGTTACTGATTTCCAACATTCTTCAAAATATCTTCTCTTGTGTTCAACAGAATAAAGAAATTTATAAAGGTTTGGAAACACCTGAGAGTGAGTAAATTGTGTGATTTTTAATTTTAGTTTGAACTATCCATGTAAGCAGAATTAATGTGTGTGTGTAACATTTCTGCCCTCTGCAGGTGTATTTGGGGTACAACAATGTGGCCGCTCTCACCGTGATAGCTGGAAAACGGGACTGGGAGCCCAATAACATCACCGATAAGGTCATAACCAGATGAATGTTATGTGATGCGTGTAAATATGTGCTGAATTAGCTGTGTGTGTCTGGCAGATGGGACTCTATGTGCACGAGGAGGCAGATAAGCTGTGTTTAAAAGTTGAGATGCAGGTCAAAACCACGGCTTTTCATGCTTTCTCCATGCTCGCCGACCTGCAGCTACGGCCACAGTGGGACAACAACTACCTGTAGGAGAACAAGAGATTTCTGTTTATGACTGCAAAAACACATAAAATGGAGTTTCTCACCATCTGAACTTTCTCCAGGAGCTGTGAAGAGGTGGAGAAAGCAGACGAGGAGGAGACCATCTATCATGTTAAATGCGCTACAGTTAACGGAGGCAAGAGTCGGGATTTTGTGTACCTGTTGTCTAAAAGGCAACCCTGCAAAGATGGGTAGGATTTCACTAATGCAGTTTTTACAATTTCTCAATGCTTTCAGGGTTTCCGCGGGGTCTTAAAATGTCTTAAATTCACAGAAATATTGACTTATACCCACACAGAAAGAACCTATATAAACATATATGTTTTAATATAGGTTGTTAATATATGTGACATATAAAATTGGCCATTTTCCTATATTATAGGTACATGTATGTACCTATAATATAGGAAAACGGCTAATATTATATATGTAACATATATTAAAAACTTATATCAAAACCTATATTAAAACATATGTTTATATAGGTTCTTTCCGTGTGGGCTCTCACTTATTTGCCATAGTTAAATTCCATAACATGCCAATTACATGTGATACCAATTTCAAGTGCTCACACATACATACGTTTTTTTGCTTTTTTAGTTCTTAGTTATTGCCTTGATAATAGAAAATATGAGCTAGGCATCATGCATGACAGTTGCCAGAGTGCGATATGAGCTATATAGGAGACATATCTTGTATGTACATATAGGGCTTATATGTGGATATAAAGAAGTAATACAGGAGACCCGTATGGCCTGTATATGCACATACAGTGCTCAGCATATATGAGGACACCCCATTTTGTAAATGAATATTTGTATCCATTTCTCAGTGAATATGGGTCATATATATTGGTGCATTTGAACAAAACAGATTTATTAAGCAGATATATTTATTAAAATATTATTTTAGTCACAGAACATCTTTAGAAATGGACAGAAAATACATTTAAGTTCATGCAAAATATTGCAAAACAAATTACAAACTACAACGTTTCAGCAAAATTGTCGATATTTTTAGTTTTTCTTGATTTTTGCTATTTTTGAAAATGTTATTTAATATTTTTCCCTCACATATAAATTTAGGCTACTAATGTTTGACCCATTATTGTAAGTTATTTAGTTAGATGAGCTCCAGATTTGGCTTCAGCACTGACTAAACTAATGTATATGCACAAATATAATATTGTAAAGCTTCCTATAGAAAATATTAGTGTAAATGAGAGATTTGTGGGTGGTGTACTCGTATATGCTGAGCACTGTATATGCACCTCAATCTTGCCTATATGTGGCATATATACGCATATATGCAATGTATATATTATCATATATGTGCATATACACTGCATATAGGTTTCATATATGCGCATATATCCTCATATAGGTTCTTTCCATGTGGGTAGGTCTTAAATCCTTTTAAACAAGTCTTAATTTTCATGTCCATGTCTTCAATCACCAACAATCCATCTCAAAAAACCTTCCACCAAACTCTATTCACCATTATGTTTTGTTTTTGAAGAAAAGTTATGTTTAAAAAATGTGCATGTATACAACTAGGTAGGCCTGTCACAATAATCAATATATTGACTTGTGGCACAACACATGGACATGAGCTCAATCAGTTTTGGTGATGCAGTATATATCGCCCATACATAAACACCAATTACAGCAACATTTTATCTGATTGTGCAACATCTCGATCTCTACTGGAGGAGTCAGTGTCAGTATGGTTAATAAAACACTACAGTATTTACTGTAAATGACTATAGTATATTCTCATGTGGGTGTCTGACGGCTGATAATAGATCTGCTAGCAGATATCACAGCCTCTGTTACTCTTTACCTGCACTTTTGTGTTCACATTTATTATTATTATTTATTCAGGATATGTGTTTCACATGCTGACTCCAATGCCTCATTATTAAACTGTTCACATGACTATAATTAAAGTAAATATTCTGAAGAGTGAAATATGATGTGTTCTCTGGAAGAGTGTACCTGCATCGTGAGGATATTATACTGTCATTCTGGCATTATATAACGAGTGGCATAAAATAGTCCTAAAATGACGATAATATCGTTTATCGCAATATATTTTGGTGCAATATATCCTACAACAAAATACGAATATCGTGATAACTAGGGTTTGCTTGTTTTGACACATTATTTAAAATATGTGGCAAATAAAGGAGTTTGCATGTTCTCCCCGTGTTGGCGTGGGTTTCCTCCGGGTGCTCCGGTTTCCCCCACAAGTCCAAAGACATGCGCTATAGGTGAATTGGGTAAGCTAAATTGTCCGTAGTGTATGTGTGTGAATGAGTGTATGTGGATGTTTCCCAGAGATGGGTTGCAACTGGAAGGGCATCTGCTGTGTAAAACATATGCTGGATGAGTTGGCGGTTCATTCCGCTGTGGCGACCCCAGATTAATAAAGGGACTAAGCCGAAAAGAAAATGAATGAATGAATGAATGTGGCAAATAAATAACTAATTCGATTCTTTTGGATGAGGCAAGTAAACCTTATTTCCACACGGCCATTAGAAACAAAATCCTTAGTGTTTAGTGTCTGACATTTCATTAATAATATATTAATTAATTAATAGTCTTAAAAAGTCTTAAATTTGACTTTGTAAAACCTGCAGAAACCCTGTGCATGGATTATGCTTTCAAAACAGCTCTTCACACGTCAGCACATTTAATTTGTCTGATTTTACATTCAAAATGCACTTAAAAAAACCCTGAAAAGTAAATGTAACAATTGCATTTGATGTGATTTCTGACTGTTGTAGCTGTGAAAGAACTGAAATCATTCAGCGTAGTGATATAGAGCTGTAATGTGCTCAAAACCTGCTGGAACTACTTTATCTGTGCATTTATCTGAAAATGACGGCACACTTTAGAGTGCTCATCAGCCAATCAGAATCAAGCATTAGTACAATAAGTCCTTTTTATTTAAAAGTGGGGATTGAAAAAGTGACTCAAGTAATGAGAAGTGAATCTGCAAATGTATTTTTATCGCCTCAGAGACCCGTATGTGGTAGCGCTGCGGTCCGTCACGCTGGCAGCTGTCCCGCCTCATGAGAACTGCATTCGGAGCGAAGCCAAATGTATAGGATTCCTCATTCAGGACACGAGTGTTTCAACCTGCAAGGTACAAACTAAGGCCCCGTCCACACGAACATGGGTATTTACAAAACCAGTTATTTTCTATATGGTTTCACTGTTTATCCACAAGAAAATGCAGTATGAGGTGACTGAAACCAAAACTTCATATAAAAACTATATATAATTATATAAAACTCAGGCCAGGGTGAATATTTTCCAAAACTCAGGGTTCAATGTGGTTGTGTGGACAGTAAAGCTGGATTTTTTTTTTAACAGATACTGAAATTACATTGTAGTTTGGTGTGCCCTTATCATGCATCACAGTGCATTTCAAGAGTTCACACTTAGCTGATGATTGGTTATAAAGCGTGTTTGGCATGCTGTCCCAGGAGAGAGCCCTGAGCTCATAGATCCTCGAGCCCGGGGCTCCCTCCCCTTTGGATTAGTCAATTAACTTAAGTTGCATGTTTTTGGACGGTGGGAGGAAACCGGGGAACCCGGTGGAAACCCACGTGAGCACGGGGAGAACGTGTAAACTCCACAGAAACGTTGGCTGGCTTGGTAAGGACTAGAACCAGTGACGTTCTTGCTGTGAGGCAACAGTGCTAACCACTGGGCCACCGTGCCACCCATCTAGGAAAGGAGGAGTAGGGGTGGAAGGGGGGATTCTTCAAAACGAAGATGGCTGTGATATGAAACTTAGGGTATTTATAGTGGCTTAGGAATCGTCTGATTGGTGAATCATGAATTAGATAATGCGGGACCAGCAGCAGCAATCATAAACACGTGATCCTCTCCAAACTAGTTTATTAATAAACTTCACTTTGATGTGACCAGAGGATTCAAAAATAATAAACATGTACGTATAGACATGGCATACCTAGACCATCTGGAACCTGCTAAAATGTTAAAACATTTCCTGCTGAATTTGACCATTTATGGCTGCTCTTCTAGGTGTCCTACTACAACCAGGTGACCTCTGGGATTCTGCCGTATGTGGAGGGAAACTTAGCCGGCTGGTCCAGGTCTATGGAGGAGACGGCAACATCCTGCATTTCATATCTGGAGAGAGATGTGCTGACCACACCATTCTAATACACAACAATATCATACCCTGCTGAAAAACACTATTTTGAAGCAAAATTATTAGCCCAAATATTTGATGTTTAACAGAGCAAGGACATTTTTACAGTAATTCCAATGATATTTTTCTTCTGGAGAAAATCTCATTTATTTTTTAGCTTTGGTTGGAATAAAAACAGGGCCTCACGGTGGCACAGTGGGTAGCACGTGGGTAGCACGCCTCACAGCAAGAAGGTCGCTGGTTCGAGCCTCGGCTGGGTCAGTTGGCGTTTCTGTGTGGAGTTTGCATGTTCTCCCCGTGTTGGCGTGGGTTTCCTCCGGGTGCTCCGGTTTCCCCCACAGTCCAAAGACATGCGCTATAGGTGAATTGGTTAAACTAAATTGTCCGTAGTGTATGAGTGTGAATGAGTGTGTGTGGATGTTTCCTAGTGATGGGTTGCAGCTGGAAGGGCATCTGCTGCGTAAAACATGCTGGATAAGTTGGCGGTTCATTCCGCTGTGGCGACCCCAGATTAATAAAGGGACTAAGCCGAAAAGAAAATGAATAAATGAATGGAATAAAAACTAAATGTTAAATGTTAAAGCTGCTCAGGTCAATATGTTTTTATTCTGACAGTTTTTAAAAGTAATTATATAGCATTATATAGTATATAGTATTATATATATATATATATATATATATATATAGTATTATAGCAGCTGCTTAAGTAATACTGAAAATCATTGCTTACAGTCTTTTCATAAACACTCCAGATGAATTCAGGAACACTGTCATGAGATTACGGGTTCATGCGCTAAATCATGCGCTGTTATTTTTTACCATCAGGAACATGAATGACTGTTGTAGGAGAAATATTTACATTTTTGATCATAATTATGCAGTTTTGTACAATCCCACATGAAGAAATACTGCAGTAAATACTATAATAGTAAACACTATAGTGTTTTTGACCCATACTATAGTAAAGTACTTTATTCTATAGTTGCTATATGGTAACACAACTATAGTAATATAAACAAATGACCCAATACTGTAGCTTTCTATAACTATAGGGTATATTATACTACAATACACCAGTTTACTGTGGTAAAAACTGAAGTATGCTACAGTATTTATTACAGTTTATCAGTTCACTATAGTTAATGCTACAGTATGCTGAAGCATTAACAGAATTACTAGAAATACTATAAAATATACAGTATCATACACTGTTTCAAAAACACTAGTACTTTTTTAATGTGAGATACTACACATTAGTTTATAATCCTATTTGTGAATTGTGTTGTTATTTTATGTAATTTTCTCTAATTAATGTAATGTATTTTCTGTAATTAATGAGGAAGCGCATTCATATATTTTATAAACTGCATTTTTACCCAAATACATCTTGATAGATCTATTATCATGGTTTACATGAAGGAAATTAAATACAGTGCATGCTTGTCAAGTCATACATGCGAAAAATAAATAGCTTTAGCTGCGTGGAGCAGTTTAATGTCACAATAACATTCATTCATTCATTTTCTTTTTGGCTTAGTCCCTTTATTAATCTGCGGTCGCCACAGTGGAATGAACCGCCAACTTATCCAGCATACGTTTTACGCAGCGGATGCCCTTCCAGCTGCAACCCATCACTGGGAAACATCCATACACACTCATTCACACACATACACTACGGACAATTTAGCTTACCCAATTCACCTATACCGCATGTCTTTGGACTTGTGGGGGAAACCAGAGCACCCGGAGGAAACCCACACAAACACAGGGAGAACATGCAAACTCCACACAGAAATGCAGAGGCTCGAACCAGCGACCTTCTTGCTGTGAGGCGATTGTGCTACCCACTGCGCCACCGCGTCGCCCTGTCACAATAACAATGAATTCGAAATTATTAAAAATGGCACAAATAAAAAAAGATGATTATTTGTCCGTCCATTCTGATATGAGGATCCATGTTTTAATCGATAACTCTGCAGCAAAACCTAAACGTTCATGCCTGCAGTTTGCATTTCTAACCACTAGAGGGCCAGAAGATACAACTCAAGGCAATATTATTGGCCTTCCTGTAAAACTTGTATTGTTTTTCACATATTTCCCAATTGAACTGTATACAGTGCTCAACATATACGAGTGCACCCCTCACAAATCTCTCATTTAATTTCATATTTTCTACTGGATGCTTTACGCTACATTTGTGCATATACACTACCATTAAATTAGATGCATACAATTATTCTGTTCAAGGCGACATTTATTAAATTACCATTAATAATAATAATTAATATTAGAGTGATTTCTGAAGGATCATGTGACTCTGAAGACTGGATTAATGAAGTTAAATTAATTCATCTTTAAAATCACTGGAATAAATTATTAAATTATGAACTAATTTTGAACAGTTATTTTATAGTGCAAAAACATTTCACAATTTGTACTGTATTTTTGATGAAATAAATGCAGCTTTGTTGAGCAGGAGAAGCTTATTTTAAAACATTTAAAAATACTACTGACCCCAAACCTTTGACCGGTAGTGTACATTAGATGAATCAATACTGAAGCCAAATCTGGAGCTTATCCAACAAGGTCATTTACAATAACGTCCAAACATTAGTACACCCAAATGAATAGGTTGGGGGGAAATATTGACTCAAATGTTTAAAAGAAGAGCAAAAATCATGAGAAACCAAATATATATGTATATAAAATGTTGATGCAATATTTCTTATGAATTTAATTGTATTATCTTTCCATTTCTACAAATATTTGGTGACTAAAATATTCTTTTCATAAATATATCTGTTCAATAAGTCTGTATTGTTTAAACACAGCAATATATATGACCCATATTCACTGAGTAATGGATAAACATATTTATTTTCAAAATGGGGTGTGCTCATATATGCTGAGCTCTGTATATATGTAGCTTTAATTCAACACACCATTATACACACACACACACACACACACACACAAAAAACACTCAGCCTCCCTCTTTAATAGAGTATATTTGTACAAAAGTGTCTAGTAAATTTATTGTAATTTTCATATTCAAATTCTCTATACTTAATGAGCAACAAAATACACACAAACCTGATTATGTCGTAATGTTAAAGTCTCAATTTTATCAAGATGAACAATATATCAACAGTTACTTTTGTTCGTGTCTAAAAACAGAATCAGTGTAGAAACATGAAGTCTTAATTGCAATATTCAGTTCAATTGTCCATTTCTAGATTTCCCTTTAAACAAGCTGTGAATCAGAAAACCACAACTTTGGCTTTTTTGGGTTGCACTTTTTTGACAGGCACGTGAACGTCCTCATGGTCAGCGCTGATTCTGTTGGACAGCCGGCCCAGAGTGATGGAATTAGCTGGGAAAAAATATATACATTTAATGCTTAAATTTTTATATTTACACTTTATTACACAGACAAATAAAATACCACGAGAAAACATGCCTGCATTTAATTAGTTTATGCCCAAACTAGAACTAAACAAACGTTAGATAACCACCCTCCAGCCATGAACACCAAAATCTATGACTATTAAAGATAAAGGGGATAATCAATGAAACAAATATTATCAAGTATATAATCAAATAAGTGAGTGGCTCAGTGGTTAGCACTGTGGCCTCACAGCAAGAAGGTCGCTGGTTCGAGTCCCGGCTGGGTCAGTTGGCGTTTCTGTGTGGAGTTTGCAGTGGAGTTTGGACTTTTTCCACATTGTCATTATGGGGGATTGTGTGTAGAATGTTGAGGAAATAAATTAATCTAATCCATTTTGGAATAAGGCTGTGACAAAAAAAATGGAAAAAGTGAAGCTATGAATACTTTCCGGATGCGCTGTAATTCAGTTAAGTTTAATTTAAACAATTAAAAGCATATTAGGCATCAAACAAAATCACAATCTCTGTAAACACAGTGGGGAAGCAGGTGTAAAACATTTGGAGCACACCCTCGTGTGTTCTGTAATAGTTGTCACAGTACTGGAATGAGCGCTGTTGAGTGTGTTCTTAAACAGCGCTGATTTTCCATTGTGTTCACCAGTGCTCAACAGAAACGACTGTGATTGACCGTGAAGGTCACCAGTTCACCACTCTTCACCGAGTGCAAACACAGATACAGGGACACTGGAGCGTTTTAAAGCTGCGAAGATCAGTTGATTCATCTTCGGATCGCTCGTCTGTGTTTGCACTCGGTAAACATATGTGAAGTGCGGTGAACTGATGACCTTAACAGCCAATCACAGTCATTTCTGTTGAGCACTGGTGAACACTACGGCAAATCAGCGTGGTTTAGGAACGTGCTCAAATGTTATCAGGAATTTGATGTTTTTATTCAATTTCAGTAGCGATTGGTGCCGAAATACAGTATCGTGACAAGTCTAATATAGTGAAAGAATCAGTTCATTAACTTGAGTTTGATACATGGCATGTAACACATGTTTGGGAAAGAAAACAGCTAACTAGTGCCATTTCCCTTAACTGAAAATGAGGTCCAGTATCTCTAATTATTTACATTATCCATTCACAACGGACCCTGGGTCACTTGGAAAGCAGTGAAATTATAAATTTGTGTCGCTTTCTTCTCGCTGATAAGATATGCAGCCAGGTACACCATCGCAGACGCCGTTCCTGTGTGATACTCTAGGTGATACTTCTGGGTTTCTTCCCAGCGCAGCCTCGCTTTCGCTTTTAAAATGGCGGCCGCATGAAATCAGTCTATAATCAGCACTTGTTGTGTGTATTGCCTGAATCGCTGAATGCCTCCTCAATTTTAAGCCTCTTTGGACACAAGTGTCTGCTTAATGACTAATGTACATTTAAAAAAGTAAAAAAAATAAAATTGAATGTTTTTGATTTTTATTACAGGAAAATCTGCCGATATTCCCGTGCAGGACAGCGAGACTCACTTGAGTTCTGGTGTTCAGGACAGTCTTTCTGAAAGTGCTCCACTGAGCCACAAACCCGACAGCAGCCGCCTTCAGGAACAAAACACAAGTACAACCCATAGTTAGAAATGCAGTCGTCACATAAAGGGTTAAATAAAGGGTGGATTGGGTTAAATATAGATCTCTCACCTGCAGCATACAGTCCTTTAGGGTTATCAGGACAGGCTTTGGACAGATGACCCGTCTGACCACAGATGAAACACTTGGCGTATGGGTAATTACCTAGAAAACAGCAATATTCATATGGTCAATTACTGCACGTTTCATATTTTTTTTACATATTAACAGTGTTTCACACATACTAGCACTTTTCATGTGGCAGCATATCTCAAAAACTAGCTTAAAGTGCCGCCTGCTGTTAAACACTAGCCTAGAGTCCTATCTGCTGTTAAACACTAGCCTAGAGCGCCAC
>CAIGQW010028053.1:0-10969 GCA_903798125.1 Danio choprae
GTAGTGTATGAGTGTGTGTGAGAATGTATGGATGATTCCCAGTACTGGGTTTCAGCTGAAAGGGCATCCGCTGTGTAAAACACATGCTGGATAAGTTGGCGGTTCATTCCACTGTGGCGACCCCTTATGAATAAAGGGACTAAGCCGAAGGAAAATGAATGAATGAATGAATGTTATAGACATACGTGTGGATGGCTTTGGCTTTGTTAGACTTTCCTTGCTCTCCTATACAAAGGTAGAGCTGTAGGTTGGCCAGCGAACCTAGAGTCTGCATTCAGTCAGATTGCTGGCATGTGCTTTAATGAAAATGTACTGTTCAGCATGAGGGCGGCTCACACATACTGCCGCCGCTCAACTGTTTGCACTTTCCAATGATCAGCCCAACAGAGACACAAATGAACAGATTGATTTAAGCTCTCCAAGTGGCCAGACCTCCACACTCCATCCATCAGCAGCGCACAATAGCTTTCTCAAGCGCATCGCAGGTAAAAATCACTCTATCAACTCCAGGCTGAGAGACGGGGAGCCGAGACTAACTACAAATGAGACTGGCCTTTCTCTGTCTCAAACTAAGCAGGTCGTTGAAGCGAGAGGGGTAAAAAGTGCTCCAAAGGAGAAGCAAAGAATAAAGGGAAAGCCGGCGGTGCGCTGAAATCACAGGCCTGTTGTCATGGAAACCAGAGTTTACCTGCGGAGCTGTCAGAAATATCATGTTTGACCACCGCGTCCGCTGGCTGGAGGCTGTCAATACTGAAACGCTGGGTTTTTTCCATTATTAGCGCCTTTGTAATGGGGCTGTCAATGGGTTTTGATTTGTAAATAATTAGCCTGTTTCTCCTGTGCTCATCTTTTGATTCAGCATGCAGTCGTAACTAACTTAAAGGGATAGTTCACCCAAACTAAGTATGTACTTAAGTGGTTTCAAACTTTTATTAGTTTCTGTTTTTCTGTAGGACACAACAAATAAATTGACTTTAGGGTGTATTTACACCTGTCTCATTGGGTTCAACTGAATCAGATGCTAGAGAGCAAAAACTGGGGAGTTGAGATTTGGATGTTAAATCTTTCTGAGTTAATTTCAACTCTCAAAATGTAATTTTAACACATATAATGTAGAATCGTGTCGAGTGTTGGAGTCATTTACAAGAGTTGATTATCAGAGTTGCTTTAACTCCTATGAGGAGTTATGATGATACTCCGCCCGAGCACTCAGCCCCCCCACACATTTCAAGTGAGTCTGTCTCTGAGAGGAATGGTTAACAGCATGGTGTAGTTTTTGGCGGTAAGTACATTTTAAGCTATTATATTTATTCAATTATGATATATGTATAACAGTTGTTTTAACACTTTTTGGGAGTAAAAAAAAACAACTCTACCTTTAGTGTTATAGTTTTATGTATTTGTATAATGTTCATTTAACTCCAGAAAGTGTGGAGCTGTATAAACTCATAAAAAGTGTTAAAATCAACTCTGTGAGAGTTAATTCAACACTCGTCTTTTTGCTGTGTAGAGAGCATTTGATTGGTTAGAAGATTTGATGAGAAACTGAAGTATGAGGTGACGTCATACAAATCGTCCTTAGTGGTCTGTATTTGGCTGCAGTGATAAGCTACAGAGGGGGCGGCACGGTGGCTCAGTGGTTAGCACTGTGGCCTCACAGCAAGTCCCGGCTGGGTCAGTTGGCATTTCTGTATAGAGTTTGCATGATCTCCCCATGTTGGCATGGGTTTCCCCCACAGTCCAAGCACATGCGCTATAGGGGAATTAATGAACTAAATTGGTCGTAGTGTATGAGTGTCTGTGTGAATGTGAGTGTGTATGGGTGTTTCCCAGTACTGGGTTGCAGCTGGAAGGGCATCCGCTGCATAAAACATATGCTGGAATAGTTGGCGGTTCATTCCGCTGTGGCGACCCCTGATAAATAAGGGACTAAGCCGAAGGAAAATTAATAAATGAAAGAAATTAAGCTGCAAGTAGGTGGGGACAACCGAAAATGTTTGGTTTGTATACAACTCAACACAATCTCTGGAAACACATTCATGTATTTGCACATGGAGTTGCAGAAGCTTTATGATTGTGTAATAACATGACCGCGATATCACCGGTGAACTGTTCAAATCATCCTGTCATCACTGCTCAATCAAGCCGTATCAGCCGTATCTCCATGTTTGACAAGACTCATATTAATGTGATGGAAAATTCAGCTCATCCTAAATCATCTCTGGCCAGTGTCCAGACTCCCAGTCAGAGGAGAGCCAATCCTCCACCCTGTTGACGGGCACATGATGCTTATTACGCCATAAATCAACGTTACGTCTTGTTGTGCATGCAGCGGTGTGTGTGTGTGTGTGTGTGTGTGATGCTTCAAAGCAAACATGTAAAAGGACGAGTGTGTGCTGCATCAATCAATGCGGAGTCTGTCAACGTACAGGATCAAGATGTGGCGTTCCTTGCGAAATGCAATGCACTCAAAAACATATTAAGGCCTCACAAATGAGATTGATGTATTCGGATTACATATTAAATGTCCATCCATTTGGTTTACATGCTTTTAACATAATTGAACTAATAAAGTTTACGCGATTGATATTTGTTAGTTAAACATAAATGAAACAAATAAGAGCAAGATTGATATCAATAAATCCAATGTGTCTTAAATGCTTCTTATTAATTTAAAACACATTGGATTTAATCTATTAGTAATCTCAACCACATGAACAACACACACACACACACAACGTCTTCACAGAGCAAAACTATTAAAGGAGATGTAAAATACAATAAATAAAATATAAATCTCTGATGTCCCTATAGTGTGCAGTGAAGTTTCAGCTCAAAATACCACACGAATAATATTTTATAGCACTTTAAAAAGCCCCTTTTAGGCTTTGATCCTAATTGTGGTGTTTTGGTGACTGTCGCTTTAAATTCAAATGAGACTGTGCTCTTATCAGAAGAGGGCGGAGCTACATGTGCCTGTGAGTCAGCATAGTGGCAGATTCTAAACTCGAATAGTGGACGGCTGCTTCTCACTTATAGGGCTGTTTATGCTAATGAGGGAGAGATGGTCACTAGTGGGCGGGGCTTTCCCCCCTCTGATGACACGTACAATGGGAGAATGTCAATCAAAGTGTTTCTGCAGACTGTTTTTATCAAGTGTGATTATAAAAAATACAATTAATACATGTTTACCATTAGAGGCTGGAGATATCCACACACTTCTGCTACACAGAAGTGTTTAAACCCTTTATAAATGTGACTTGTGCATAATAGGTCCCCTTTAAAATCACACACCCAGTTCTCCAGATAATGACAGCCAAAAGATCTTTATTGAAATCCATATCTCATAATGTGCTCCTCAGAGAAAGAGAGGAGTGGTCTTTTGTCTTCAGCTCCGATGATCATGCAAACTAGCGTCTCTGCCAAATCCTCTATTCATTGTGCCACTGAAAATACAAATCAGTTCAAAACAATTTTTGGCCTCTAAATGACTGATTCCACTGTCATAAATGTTTTAGGGCGAGCAAAGTGAAGCAATTTGTGCTCGGCCTGCCTGTACGATGTCTGTCTGGAGGAGAGGATGCGAAGTGAATTTCAATCCCGATATTTGAGGGTCGGTCTGAACTCTAGCGATGTTCAGGGTCAGAAGATGCACTTTGTTCTTCACTTTTAGCCTGTATTACCTCAAAGGTCAGTATTGAGCATTACTTCAATACTGAGGAGTATTTTAAGCACAGCTTTACAGCGCCAGAACAGCAATATTTACAAAAAGGTCAAGGATTCTTACATTTGTTTTCCTTGGGATGAATGTTCTGCCTATGATATTCACTTTATAGCCTAGAAGAGCAGGGAGTTTCAGTCTATTAGATGCCACAGACGGCAAACTACCCAGCAGGCACAGGACATCAACATGACGTCAGATTGACATTGTACCACAACGTCGTGGGACGTTGCATTTCGTTTGGAAATGAAAATCTGGTTGACGTCAGTGTCCAATGTTGGACAGACGTTGCATGTTGGTTACTAGCCGGCAGCTAGCTCTCTGCAACTCTCACATGGTCACCCACTGAAGTTAAGCAGGGCTGCGCCTGGTCAGAACCTGGATGGAAGACCACATAGGAAAGATAGATTGCTGTCGGAAGTGGTGTTAATGAGGCCAGCAGGGGGCACTCAACCTGCCTTCTGAGTGGGTCCTAACGCCCCAGTATAGTGAATGGGACTTTATACTGCTCAGTGAGCGCCGTCTTTCAGATGAGACGTTAAACACAGGACGTGGATCCCAGGATGTCCTTCGAAAAAAATGTGTGTAACCCCGGCACCCTGGCCAAATTTGCCCTCCGTCCATCATGGCCTCCTAACCATCCCCATATCATAATTGACTTCATCATGCTGTCTCCTCTCCACCAATCAGCTGGTGTGTGGTGTGCGGTCTGGAGCAGTATGGCTGCCGTCGCGTCATCCAGGTGGATGCTGCACACTGGTGGAGGATGAGGAGATCCCCCTCAATATGTGTAAATCGCTTAACCACTACATAAATGTAAGGAATTATTATTATTTCCAATGCAACCTAAATACAACTAAATATCAACGTCCAATGATGTTACAGCTTGACGTTGTGTGGATGTTACTATGACGTCTATCAAACATTGGATTTTGGTTGCCATACCTGATGAATTAATGTCTGTATTTGACGTCAATATGAGGTTAGTTTAAGATGTTGGCTTGACGTTGGATTTTAGTCACTTTCCAACCGAACCTAAAATCAACAAAATATTAACGTCATTTCACGTCGCTATTGGATGTCAAAGTAACATTGTCCTTAGACGCTGTCGACATAAATCGAAGCATATATTAACGTCTTATGACGTTCTGTGTCTGCTTGGTATGATGGTGTTTGAGTGAGAGACCACCATCCTAAAATGTAAAGGGTTTCTTGTATAAAGATCAAATTAATATGAGAAGGATAATTCCATCCTAACGTGAAGGGGAGCTTTTAAAAGGCATATAGCCTACAGTTAAAGTCAAAATTATTCGTCTTTTTTCTAGATTTCAGCTAGAATAAAGGCAGTTTTTATTTATTTATTATTTGTAAAAAATATTTTAAGGTCAATTTAATTATCTCCCTTAAGCAATATTTTATTTTTCTATTGTCCACAGAACAAAACATAGTTATACAATGACTTACCAAGCTACCAGAACTTAACCTTATTAAGCTAGTTAAGCCTTTAAATGTCACTGTAAGCTGAATACTAGTATCTTCAAGAATATCTAGTCAAATATTATGTGCTGTCATCATGGCAGAGACAAAAGAAATCAGTTATATATATATATATATATGTTATATATATTCCAAATGTGATTTAGGTGTGTTTCCATTAAGTTGTTATGCTAGGTTCACACCAAAGGCGGAAGTATTCGCGCGGCGTTACAAAGTAAACAAACGCGGGCGTCACGAATTGACGCGGAAAGCGCACCGCGAGAGTCTGGGATTCGGCTTAATCTTGTCTTTCGCGGGAGTTCAAAAACATCTCCAGCGGAAAAATTCGCCTGACGCGTCCACGACGACCGCATCGTTGCTGTATGTAGATCTCAATGTAAACATGAAACAGCCCCGCAGCTGAGGGAGATGCTCAGGCGCTCTGGATCGTCTATAATTGTTTATTGTCCATCCATCCGAGAATCCCTGTCGGCGACCCTTAGCAGCAGGTCATCAAACTGGACACCCATCACCCTGAAATTGAGGTAAAGTTGGTTTTATATTTACATATTCATTCAGAGACAGCCTATATTGTTTGCCATCCTACTTTGAATATTCGGATCAGAAATAGCATGCAAGGGCGACACGGTGGCTCAGTGGTTAGCACTGTCGCCTCACAGCAAGAAGGTCGCTGGTTTGAGTCCCGGCTGAAATTAATTTAATAACTGAATAAATATGAATTTACACACTTCATTCATTCCTTCGGCTTAGTCCCTTATTAATCTGGGGTCGCCACAGCAGAATGAACCGCCAACTTATCCAGCATATGTTTTACGCAGCGGATGCCCTTTCAGCCGCAACCCAGTACTGGAAAACACCCATACACTCTCACATTGACACACACACTCATACACTATGGTCAATTCAGTTCATTCAATTCCCCTACAGCGCATGTGTTTGGACTGTGGGGGAAACCGGAGCACCCGGAGGAAACCCACACCAACATGGGGAGAACATGCAAACTCCACACAGAAACGCCAACTGACCCAGCCGAGGCTCGAACCAGCGACCTTCTTGTTGTGAGGCGACAGTGCTAACCACTGACTCACCGTGCCTCCATTTACACACTTTTACGCAAGTAAATAAATAGACTCAACGATGGGCTAATAACAGTTACTAAACGACTGTTTAAAGCAGGGACGCAGATATAGTATAGTGTAGTGGTTTCTGGCTTTACCGTCTCCATCTCTCCACTGCAGCTGAATCAAACATGGCTTCATATAATGCAGGAGAAAGCAATCGCAGGGCCAGATCAATAGACTTTTAATCGCATCTCGGCAGGCCTCTTCTCCACTCAGACGCTTTTGTTTTCTGGCTAAATAACTTGTGGCTTTTATTCCTCTGTCTTCCGCACCAGCTTACCTCATCTGACCAAACCCTCCCTCTGTCCCTCATTCCTCATCCGAGCCTCGAAACGTTCTCATTTTAATGGAGATCAAGTGTAATATTTTATATATTAAACGGATAGTTTGCCCCAAATGCTGCAAAGTTTCACCATTGAGTCCATTTCTTTACTTGTGTAAATGTGTGTAAATGTATATTTATCCCGTTTTTAGATTAATTTCAGTAACATTATTGACTAATATGTAAATGTGCATACGATTTGTCTACAATACAGTGTGTAAAGTAATGTTTTCAGTCTTCTAGTAGATCTGTTATATGAGAGACTTGCTTTGTTTACCAAATAAGTGGATCTAATTGGATTTGCATTGTTAACATTAAATAAAAGTTAAAAAGGTATTTTTTGTATTTCATATATTAAGTTTGTAGTTATGATTCTAGCAAAATCATTCCACATAAATCCGCAGATTCTTTACAAAATTCTATACACACTCTATAAATAATATATCTATAAATATATACACACTCACCGGCCACTTTATTAGGTACACCTGTCCAACTGCTCGTTAACACAAATTTCTAATCAGCCAAATCACATGGCAGCAACTCAATGCATTTAGGCATGTAGACATGGTCAAGACGATCTGCTGCAGTTCAAACCGAGCATCAGAATGGGGCAGAAAGGGGATTTAAGTGACTTTGAACGTGGCGTGGTTGTTGGTGCCAGACGGGCTGGTCTGAGTATTTCAGAAACTGCTGATCTACTGTGATTTTCACGCACAACCATCTCTAGGGTCTACAGAGAATGGTCAGAGAAAGAGGAAATATCCAGTGAGCGGCAGTTCTGTGGGCGCAAATGCCTTGTTGATGCCAGAGGTCAGAGGAGAATGGCCAGACTGGTTCCAGCTGATAGAAAGGCAACAGTAACTCAAATAACCACTCGTTACAACCGAGGTCTGCAGAAGAGCATCTCTGAACACACAACACATCCAACCTTGAGGCGGATGGGCTACAGCAGCAGAAGACCACACCGGGTTTCCAAAATTCACACAGGCTCACCAAAATTGGACAATAGATGATTGGAGAAACGTTGCCTGGTCTGATGAGTCTCCATTTCTGCTGCGACATTCAGATGATCGGGTCAGAATTTGGCGTCAACAACATGAAAGCATGGATCCATCCTGCCTTGTATCAATGGTTCAGGCTGGTGGTGGTGGTGTAATGGTGTCGGGGATATTTTCTTGGCACACTTTGGGCCCATTAGTACCAATTGAGCATCGTGTGTCAACACCACAGCCTACCTCTACAGCCTAGTATTGTTGCTGACCATGTTCATCCCTTTATGACCACAATGTCCACATCTTCTGATGGCTACTTCCAGCAGGATAACACACCATGTCATAAAGCGTGAATCATCTCAGACTGGTGTCTTGAACATGATAATGAGTTCACTGTACTCAAATGGCCTCCACAGTCCCCAGATCTCAATCCAATTTTCCATGTACCAACTTTATTTGTGTAAATGAACTTCACCTCGCTAAATCACTTCAGAATCCAATTGATTACCAATTGATAAAACCAACTGCTGCTCTAATATGTCACATTATGCTAGCAAAACTGGTTGTGAAAGCTATTTCATATAGACTTTAAGCTTCACAGCTGTATATTGAATAAATAAGCGCCGCGGTAAAGCCTGTGAGGCAGACGGCTCATCAGCAACATGATGTACTGTAAAGAGCTTTGCTGTCAAAATTCAGAGCTATTCTATTAATTAGGAGCCGTAGGATGCTGAATGTTCCTGAATACATCAAAACCGCAGTTAAGATCATGTTCCCTGAAGGATTTGTGAGAGAGACGAAGCATTTTCCCCACCTTCGCCCGTTTCTCTAACCATTACTCTCCGCTCAAACCATTACTCTCAGATCCGCCTGTCAACCTTAAGCTAATAAAGCTTTTTAGCGTGTTATTTGTGACATTTCTCTGAAGGTAGCAGTGCATTACTTTGCACGGCTTTCATGCTAACCTATATTCTAAATTAAACATAACTTCAAAAAGGCCTTCAACCAGCTTGCCTTCAGGCTAGTCTTCGAGTTCGGGAGGAAATGACGTCATCGCATAAATATTAATTAGGTCATGCTGACTTTGCTAAGTAACTTAGTTCACGACCAAATGAATATTCATGAGCCCGGCATATGGCAACGTTCATAAATTTAGATGTTGAAATGTGGACATAAAGTGCAGGTTTATGGTTAAAAGTCTGTGTGTGATCAAGATTTATTTTGATGATGCA
Organism: Danio choprae; assembly: GCA_903798125.1. NCBI lineage: Eukaryota > Metazoa > Chordata > Actinopteri > Cypriniformes > Danionidae > Danio > Danio choprae. The sequence goes on from CAIGQW010028053.1 coordinate 8,889, forward strand.
CATTGTTATTCTTTAGGTTAACAATTAATCCGTGCTGGTTAATCCACTGAAACCCCCCCTGAAATGGCGGCACGGTGGCTCAGTGGTTAGCACTGTCACCTCACAGCAAGAAGGTCACTGGTTCGAGTCCAGGCTGCGTCAGTTGGCATTTCTGTGTGGAGTTTGCATGTTCTCCCCCATGTTGGCGTGGGTTTCCTCCGGGTGCTTTGAGAGGATCACGTGCTTATGATTGCTGCGGCTGGTCCCGCATTGTCCAATTCATGATTCACAAATCAGATGATTCCTAAGCCACTATAAATACCCTAAGTTTCATATCACAGCCATCTTCGTTTTGAAGAGTCTCACCTTCCACCCCTACTTCTCCTTTCCTAAATGGGTGGCACGGTGGTTCAGTGGTTAGCACTGTTGCCTCACAGCAAGAACATCACTGGTTCTAGTCCTTACCAAGCCAGCCGACGTTTCTGTGTGGAGTTTAAACGTTCTCCCCGTGCTCACGTGGGTTTCTGCCGGGTTCCCCGGTTTCCTCCCACCGTCCAAAAACATGCAACTTAAGTTAATTAACTAATCCAAATCAGCATCATAGACGTGCTCCTAGTAAGCAGTCATCTCAAGAGCGATCACTATCTGTTCATTAGCTACTACAGCAGGGGAGTTCTCCAGATCTACCTGAGCTCAAACTCCCCTCTCGCCCTGCAAACGGGAGGGAGCCCCGGGCTCGAGGATCTATGAGCTCAGGGCTCTCTCTCGGGACAGCATGCCAAACAAGCTTTATAATCAATCATCTATATTGTATTGTAATATATTATTTCTTATATTTCTAATATATTATTATATATTATTATTTCAAACGACTAAAATGTCAATAAAAGTCACTTTGTTAAACTTTAGAGTTGAATTTTCATCATCAAAAGTGGACAGAGCAGAGATCGACATCCCATAATGCAATTCACAACCGGAAATACACCAGAAAACTGTTAGTTAACAGATATTTTTACACTGTAGTAATACACTTCAATAAAACAAGTTAAGCTCTCTCTATTGCATAGGTCAATAATATGTGACCACAAAACCATTCTGATCCAGCCGAGGCTCGAACCAGCAACCTTCTTGCTGTGAGGTGACAGTGCTATCCACTGCGCCACCGCGCCGCCATTGTTTAAATTCAGCTTATATAAATGTTTTGCGGGGCAGCACGGTGGCGCAGTGGGTAGCACAATCGCCTCACAGCAAGAAGGTCGCTGATTCGAGCCCCGGCTGTATCAGTTATCGTTTCTGTGTGGAGTTTGCATGTTCTCCCCGTGTTGGCGTGGGTTTCCTCCGGGTGCTCCGGTTTCCTCCCCAAGTCCAAAGACATGCGGTACAGGTGAATTGGGTGAGCTAAATTGTCCGTAGTATGAGTGTGTATGGATGTTTTCCAGTGATGGGTTGCAGCAGACCCCAGATTAATAAAGGGACTACGCCGAAAAGAAAATGAATGAATGAATGAATAAATTGTTTGCAACAATTTGCAATCAACCATTTTTTTTCAGTGCAGTGCAAAATAATACGTCCAGGGTGTATACTCTATAGGTCTGTGTGTACCAGATTCATAAAAAGATTCATATTCACTGCGATGCTGCAACTCCAAATATCCATCTGCACCCTCAGTGTGTATCTGGCCTCATGCTGTTTGGTCAGGTATCTAAAGGTATTTTATTTTATTATTTTTTTCTTCTTGCGGAGGTTTATGCGTGGTGTTTCTCCCTCTCTCTCTCTGCCCACGATATGGTCTAATGTTCAGAAGCAGAAAATGAAAGAGAATATCCCATTCAGTTTAATATGAAGTGGCACCATACAGAGCATTTCTAATTAGTGTCAGGGTCGACTAATTATAGACTGTGAAGAAGCCTTTAATTTCACATTACTTAGGAAGGTTGAGGAGGAGGACGGCAAAACAAGCGGGAAAGGTTTCGTATTGAGAATTCTCATACCTGCAGCGTATACACTTCACATAATCACAGATCCGGCGGACACTTCTGTGTGTTGTGTCAAACAAGGCCAAGTCTTTGATTTAGTTTTTTATTATATTCAGATTATAGATA
>CAIGQW010028071.1:0-13183 GCA_903798125.1 Danio choprae
ATATATATGGTGGGTATGCATGTGGGTGAGCATGTTGTCACTATTCAGAATCAAAGCATGCCTTTTCATTTTATAATTCTGTATTATTGCTCATTATCATAGTAGGTTATATAATCATGTAACACCGCTATGACCATAACCCCAGAAGACACACTGTAGAACTTGCATCTGACTTGAGTTAACAATTTTGGTCAGTTTAGAAGTTGTTGTTTTTTTGTTTGTTTGTTTGTTTGTTTTTGTCATGAGAAAATGAACTGCACCAAGAATAAAAAGCAACATTGTAACATTTTCAGTGTTTTTTTGGAACTACATATGTGAACGTTGCCCTAAAGGCATAGTTCACCCAAATATGAAAATGTATTCACTATTTATTCACCCTCAAGGGTTTATTCCCCACACACACACACACACACACACACACACACACACACACACACACACACACACACACAAAGATGAAGAAAGCTGAAAACCTGGAATCATTGACTTCCAGTAGGTGGGAAAAGCAAGTCAATAGTAACATGTTTCCAGGTTACTTAAATGTCTTCTTTTGTGTTTAACAGAAGAAAGAATATCATAAAGGTTTGAATCAAGACAAGCGTGAGTACATTATGACAGAATAATTGTTTTCTGAGTGAACTATCCCATGCAGACCAGATCCCAACATTAATTTTCACACAAGGCTCAGTCTGTACACACACAAACACAAAGCCAAGCATCTTAAGAGGTTTTACTTAACGCAAATCTAATGAGATTCTGCAGACTCTACCTCTACACAACATTTCTCCACATGCTTGATCCAATCTCGGCATGCAGGATGTCGCCACAACTAATAAACCAAGCTCACCTGGCTCAATTCAGGCATCTCTTATCATTTATGACAAACTGTAGCCTCGCATCCAGCCTGACAGTGGGACTTTCTTTCCTATTACTGTTTATCATAGACTTCTGGGGAGATGAATTGCAAAGCGGGGTGCCTTATTTGTCACATCAGTCTCCATAAGTGCGGCAGAGACTATTTGGCGGGTGCTAGATTTGATTTACCAGGCGATAGCAGCTGGAAACAGTGCAGATCTAACACGGTTGCCGTCTGTCTCGTTGGCAGGTAAGAAAATCCACCTCGCAATGGGAAGGTGTGCTAATTAAACGGTGGCAGATAAGGACACACCGACGCAGGCCTTTATATTCAGGGCACTGTTTCTATCTGCGCATCTCCAGACAGCAATATCAAAAAATGGAAGCTTCATCGGTCATATCGGCTGCCTGAACCAGGGCGAAGCTTGGACCTGAAATGAAGAAAATGTGGCTTTGAAGGTGAGACGGGGCCAAGCCAATTTGAAAGGGCCGTGAAAGAAAAGGAGGAATGAATAGAGAACGATAGCTTCAAGAGATGCTTTATGCTTGACTCAAAGAACTGATGATGTTTTCTCCTGAAGGGTGCTAAAAGGTTAAATGTAATCGTACTCCTGGAGGGCCCATGAGAGTTTAGATCTGACCGGTGTTGGGTGTAATTAGTAACTAGTTACTCGAATTACTTTTCAGCTAAAAATTTGGTGACTTTTAATGTTTAGGTATCTTTATTATAGTTGCTTAAAATGCACTTGCTTAAATACTGTACATAAGTTCAACAGTTCTATATAAAATGTCAGTTTGTGTATATATATATATATATATATATATATATATATATATATATATATATATATATATTCTGCAGATTATTTGAATGTACAGTTCACGCTATTAACAAACTTAACTAAGACTTAACTCAATAAACTAGTAATTAACTGCTTATTAATAGTTAGTAGTTGGGTTTAGGTATTGGGTAGGATTAGGGATGTCAAATAAGATCATACTTTATAAGTGCTAATGAACAGTTAATACCTTAATAATAGGCTGGTAAGACGCCAGTAGTAAGTGTTACTAAGGTGTTACTAGTAATTAATTGAGAAATTACTTCATGTAAAAATTAAAAGAAGCATTTATTTTAATTTTTTACTCATCCATGATTTAAGAAATAATGAACTGCTTTAGAAATACCAAAATACGGTATATATGAAATATGGCATCATCAATTTAAAACATTTTGTGTTTTAATACATATATTGTTTAAAATGTATGTATTTGTTTTAAACCAAACTAAAAATCCTGTTAAAGAACTTAACTGTAATGAATTAAGTTTAAATTCTATTGTCTGTGTTAAGTTTTATGTGGATTTTTAGTGTTTAGTCAGGTAATTAAATTACTTATTGAGTTCAAAGTACTTCGAAATAGTATTTAGGTACTAATTATTTGATTACAATTGTATTTAAATTATTTTTCAAAGTAATTTACCAACACCAGATCTGACCAGAATACGTTTTCAAAAAAAGTCACATTTAGACAACATTACTTCTAAAATGATCCACGTTTACACGTTAGTGAAAGCGACCAAAAACTATGTATTTTGTATACAAGGCCAGTATTTGGCACTGTCACCTTGTTAGTAAACAGTATCTGCAAGGAAGCGATGGCATGCCATTGGCTGCTCAGTGCTGGTTTGTATGTAGATGTGTGTGTGTAATGCATGGGGGCACGGTGGCTCAGTAGTTAGCGCTGTCGCCTCACAGCAAGAAGGTCACTGGTTCGAGTCCCGGCTGGACTGTGTGGAGTTTGCATGTTCTCCCGTGTTCGCGTGGGTTTCCTCTTGGTGCTCCGGTTTCCCCCACAGTCCAAACACATGCACTACAAGTGAATTGGATTAACTAATAATATATGAGTATGTGTGAATGTATGGGTGTTTCCCACTGGGTTGCGGCTGGAAGTGCATCCGCTGCGTAAAACATATGCTGGAATAGTTCCTTCTGCTGTGGTGACCTCAGATGAATCAGGAAGGAAATGAATGAATGAATGAATTAATGAATGAATGTGTGATGCATCTCCGCTGTTGATTGTAATGTAAAGTAAATCCACAATTTGCTGATGAAATGTTAGTAAACGCTTGAGCAACAACCAAACTACCGCATAATCCGACATAGTTGTGAATGGTGTTTGAGCTTGCCTTTAATCTACACCTCCCTAAACAAGTACAATGCATGACCATGACATCATCATTTTCAAAGACTCTTGTTTTAGGGACTAAAATGCTGACATTTTTAAAAACTTCCACTTCGAAACCTGTTTTCAGATGTACGCATTTTCAGTCCCAAAATGCATAAAAAGTCTCCTGCTTTTGCTAAAATGTTGACATGTAAATTGCTAATTTCAAGAGTTCACACTTAGCTGATGATTGAAAATAAAGCGTATTTGGCATGCTGTCCCGGGAGAGAGCCCTGAGCTCATAGATCCTCGAGCCGGGGCTCCCTCCCGTTTGAAGGGCGAGAGGGGAGTTTGAGCTCAGGTAGGTCTCGAGAACTCCCCTGCTGTGAACGTGCTTGAGATATATCTTAAGATGTTATTTTTGAGAAGTCAATTTACTTATGGTGAATGTCTTTAGACGGTGGGAGGAAACCGGGAAGCCCGGGGAAAACCCACGCGAGCACGGGGAGAACATGCAAACTCCACACAGAAACGCCGACCGGGCCGGTGAGGGGCAAAACCGGTGGTGTTCTTGCTGTGAGGCAACAGTGCTAGCCACTGGGCCACCGTGCCGCCCAGTCAGGAGAAAGGGAGGAGTAGGGGTGGAAGGGGGGATTCTTCAAGACGAAGATGACTAGAGTGGAAAACTCTGGTTATTTGTAGTGTGTCTGATTGGTGCAATAAACGAAGCTGATGCGATGCCAGCTGTGTTCAATCCTAAGCATGTGATCCTCTCGAAATTAGTTTATAAATAAACCACACAAATACACACATGAAGTAGATGATAAAAGGCAGGCAGATATTTCAGCCCGATCTCACGAAAAATTACTATTTAAAAGTACTATTTTACGCTTTGTCAGTTTAGTAGCTAAATTGAGTTCAGTCATACAAAAATGTACAATTATTTAAAGAAAGCATGACACCAAACATCACCCCTTAACCCAACTATCATTGAAGGATGAGCAAATCAGACTAAATTGTACAAAGGAGATCATAGAAATTAGCTACTAAATCAATAGGTTACGAATTGCCGTGAAATAACATTTTAAAACGGAGGAATATTTGATCCCACTGTCAAAAGGCATTGACAGCTTTTGTTGTAGGCCGTATTTTACATTAACGCATTTTGTTTACGGAGTAAACAGGGGAGAACTCCATTACAGATGACTCGTATTTTTCAAGCAGTAGATTCGTCGTTTAATTTCCTGGAATTAATTTTCCTGTCCTGAAATATGACAGCAACAATGTTCATACTGTTTGGCATTCAGACATGGGTCTACTCCATCACGTTTGCATGAGACTTGGTTTATTAAAATGAGCAGTACTACATATTAGGGCAGATTAGAAGCCATAAACCATCATACTTGGATCAAACTTGACAATTAATTACTGATTCATGCATTTATCCACTAGTCTAGTGGCAGATTTATGAAGTTATGCCATTCAATTTGGTCTACTGAATTGATCTACTGAAATAGTGACCAAAAAAATGACTTTTTCCTTCTCAAATCAGTTTTTTTTTGTTGTATGCTAAAATGGAAACGCAATTTGATCTGCTATGCCTTGTCTAATTATAATCCTATTGATTTCACTTCAGTCCTGACTTGGAATATGAGAGAATGCTCTATAATAGACCTCATCTTTCTATCATATAAACTATTTACCAGATTCGTCAACTAAAATGTTCAATTATTAGTGTATTAACTAAGATTAAAGCATTTGCAAATGTGAGCTGTACCAATAAGCAGCAACCAGTGCAAACCCTGATCGAAAGTTGAATCCACGGTCATAGTTGAGGGTTATTATAATATTTATTGATCCTGAAGATCTCTAGAGGATGCGAGAGGACAGGCATGAAGGCTCATTTATGCTTGGCACTCATTCGTTTGCCAGATTGGAGTCGACTGTCAATGTCTGGCAACCGGTTTAGGGTTTAGGACTTCGGGCATGTTGCCGATATCTACTCAAAATGCCTTCTGAACCCCCTCATTCAAATCTACTGGAAGTCTAGGATCCTCGTCTCTTTTTTACGATTATTTTTTTATGGACACACACACCTACACACACGGTAACACTCATAAATGCATACCCCCCCCACCACATGCATACATTTACACTGATTAGTTCACATATTCCCGCTCTTTCATCTGCTGATACAGGGAGTCGATGCTAGAGAAATCACAGCTCTTATTCATATGCAACTGCTCGCTCTATGGTTCTCTCTGGGACTTTGAGAAGGTAGCTACACGTTGCCATCTGTGTTTGTGCAGTGTTCTCGAGGCCACAGAAGGGTCACATCACTATTCCATCCAGGCTGACAACTGGTTCACCAAATCAAAGCTAGTGGAGGATGCTAATCGATTATAAATAAAACAGCATTTCATTCAGCACAAAGTTAGCACAGCTGCACACAACCTCTTGTATTGTTTTTGTTTTGATGTTGTTGTTGTTTTATCCCATTTCATATTAAGTGCCCTTAACTACTACTGTACACACATGGAAAAAGTACAATAAACTTATTGTGTTCATTTTGTATTGTGGAAAGCTGAAATGTATTAATTATTTACTGTTTTTTCTGTCAAACACAGAAGATACTATTGTGAAGAAAGCTGAAAACCTTTAACCATTGACTTTCATTGTAGGAAAAACTAATTATGGAAGTCAATGGTTATAGGTTTCCAACATGTTTCAAAATGTCTTATTCTGTGCTCAACCGAAGAAAAAAACGCATAAAGGTTTGAAAGAAGAAAAAGGGCAAGTAAATGATTACAGAATTAACATTTTGGAATTGTCCTTTTAAGGACAGGTTTGGTGGCATGGGTGGGGATAAGGCAGGGGTGTCTAAACTCGGTCATGGAGAGCCGGTGTCCTGCATAGCGTAGCTCCAACGTCCTTCAACACACCTCCCTGGAAGTTTCTAGTATACCTAGAAAGATCTTGATTAGCTAGATCAGGTGTGTTTAATTGGGGTTGGACTGAGTTTGGACACCCCTGGTGTAAGGGATGGTCAACAAAATATTCTAATTATAATTTATTCATTATAAATGTAGTTTTATTAATTAATTACAAATGTAATTACAAGCAATTCATTCTTTAAAATATAAATTTAATGTAAAAAAAATCTATTTGCATAATAAGTGCATTGTACAAAAGTATTAATTTCAATATACATAGTGATTAATATAAAGTATGGCCGCTTTTATTTTCAATTTCAAAGCACTGTATTTAATCATTCATTCACTCATTTTCTTTTCGGCTTAGTCCCTTTATTAATCTGGGCTCGCCACAGCGGAATGAACCGCCAACTTATCCAGCATATGTTTTACGCAGCGGATGCCCTTCCAGCTGCAACCCATCACTGGGAAACATCCACACACACTCATTCAAACACATACACTATGGACAATTTAGCCTACCCAATTCACCTATACCGCATGTCTTTGGACTTGTGGGGGAAACCTGGAGCACCCGGAGGAAACCCACACGAACACGGGGAGAACATGCAAACTCCACACAGAAATGCTAACTGACCCAGCCGAGGCTCGAACCAGCGACCTTCTTGCTGTGAGGCGATCGTGCTACCCACTGCGCCATTGTGCAGCCCACTGTATTTATGCTCATGATAATTTTATGATATTATTTCTTAACAACTCACTGAGATTGATTAGCATATGGCTTGAATGGGCAATATACAAAATAGCACCAGTGCAAATGAAATGATAAAGTAAAATAGTTAGCAGCAGGACAGTCATTTGCAAGATTTCCTCTTGCCATGGTTCATGCTGGGAAACATACAGTAAGTCTTGGCTCTGACACCACAAACTAAACAGACTATCAAGCTAAATCTGGCTGTTCTTTCATCTTTTGGTGCTCAGTCCTGTGCTGGATATAGACGGTTTATTCATTTATAAATGTAAGAGTACATTTGCCAGAATAATATGTGGTGTGTTTGTAAGGAAGGCTAAATCTCTCCATAATATTAAACCCTGAGAACTGTCATGGAATTCCACACAAGAATGAAAAGCAATGAGATGTTTGTAATCAGTCTCCCTTTCATTTTCATGTACGTCGGAGTTCGCCATGTACGTCAGCGGACTGCTCTCAAGTCCGCCGACGTACATGGCGAGCTAACTTGACAAACTGGTAACAGCGGGAAAGCCGCCCATACAGAGGTACGGTCAGCTGGTAAGCGCGAAAAGGAACGGTTCGTTTTAAAGACAAAATGCAGCCATACGTACCTCTGGTTACATAATCTCCAGTAATGTATGTACATAGGGCTACATTTTCAGAATGAACCTATGTTGAAATTGACCGTTGTGTGTGTGTGAATGAGTGTGTATGGATGTTTCTCAGTACTGGGTTGCGGCTGGAAGGGCATCCACTGCATAAACCATATGCTGGAATAGTTGGTGGTTCATTCTGCTGCGGTGACCCCTGATATATAAGGGACTAAGTCGAAGGAAAATGAATGAATCGTACAAAGACGTCCCTTTGTTGTATCAAGTTGCTGCACGCTGAAAGGAAGAATGAAATGTGTATGACATTGTTTGGGCTAGTTTAGTAGACTGTAGTTGTAAATATTATGCTATAAAAATTTGTTCAGGAACAAGAATATCCATTTAATGTGCTAGTACACCCAAAAAATATGGCAGTAATTACTCAAGTCATTCCAAACCTCTTTAAAATCTTGTTCATCTACAGAACACAAATAAAGATATTTTCAATGAAATCTGAGAGCTCGCTCATCCTCCAAAGACAGCAAGGTTCCAGAGTCATTCCAAGTTCAGAAATACCAAAACAACAGATTAAATGCCTTTAGTGGATTAATCGATATAAACTGTATGTCTCAGTGTCAGTATAGGGTGCACAATTGACAGACTTTTTAATTTTTATTTTGGGGTGAACGACCGCTTTAAAACAGTTGACGCTGTTTGAGAAACAAGAGGTGTAATGCTTTTTCAAGTTCCAAGCACAACATATGCTAGTAATAAGCAATGCTAGTCAGCAAGGTAGGCAGCATGGGAACTCATTATGATCTGAAATAAAAGCACATAGTGATTTTTGATCACACTCCTTTAAGACTCTTGAGATCATTTCACTTCATCAGTCAACTGCATGATTAGCATAGCATTAAATCAGCTCTATTAGGCCATCATTAAAACAATCCCTGTCAAGGAATTTAGTTATTTATTTATTTGCTTACTTTTTGTTCTTGCCAAGAGCGATTCGGCTACATTCCCTGCGTGCACACAGTTCATGCATAAATAATGCGCAGTAAGTTAATTTCCATGCACAGGTGGCTCACTCAAGCATTTTGGGTGAGACACACAAGCCCACGTTATCAACCGCGAGCACAGAGAGCTCTGGACTACAGTAATGTGTCCTCGACATCCCCATCTACTTCCACGATACTTCTCATTTCATCTGTCTCAAGCTCTATTTACTGTAATGGATGGTCCAGCATCTAGACATCGTCCAATGGGAAAACAGCAAAGGATGTGTGCAGGCGGGTATTCTCCCTGTCTCCCCCTGCCTTTACTCAACATAATTACATCCACTACTTGTAGAGTGCACACACACAATATTGAAACGCCAAGTTTAGTTTTTCTGCGATATATATTGCGATATGATTATAATTTCTGAAGATGATTGACCAAACTCCATTCATTCATTCATTCATTTTCTTTTTGGCTTAGTCCCTTTATTAATCTGGGGTCGTCACAGCGGAATGAACCGCCAACTTATCCAGCATATGTTTTATGCAGCGGATGCCCTTCCAGCTGCAACCCATCACAGGGAAACATCCATACACACTCATTCACACACATACACTACGGACGATTTAGCTTACCCAATTCACCTATACCACACGTTTTTGGACTTGTGGGAGAAACCGGAGCATCCGGACGAAACCCACGCAAACACGGGGAGAACATGCAAACTCCACACAGAAATGCCAACTGACCCAGCCGGGGCTCGAACCAGCGACCTTCTAGCTGTGAGGCGATCGTGCTAACCACTGCGCCACCGTGAGGCCCCTGACCAAACTCAATTTGGGAAGAATTCATAATTTTGCATTGATGGACAGTACAACTGCCGAAAATGCAATAAACAAATTTCATGCATAAATTAATACAATAGAAGAAAAATACATATAAATTCAATGGTGATTTATGGTTTTCTGGAGAATCTAACAGTATTGAGGTACATAAATCAAACTATCAAATGTAAACAACACTGTATACAGTGTATACATCATTTAAAGCAAAATTGAACACATACTAATTGTATTTAATGTTTTAAGTAGCATATATTGTTATTTCTTGTGCCAAAATGGTTTAAGTCTGCTTGAAACCTTACATAGTCACAGGCCTTAAAAGAAGTTTCACTCGATAGGGTTCAATGTTGCATGTGTTCTGATTTGTGTTCACTGGATAATTATAATCCCGACTCGACACGAGATTGCAGATCTCGTGATGCAACTATTGCAAAGTGCGATATCGAACACATACACACACATGTTGGTGCTGGTGGTTTACAGAGACCTTCAATAGGTGTAATGCATTTTATACAGTAAAAACTGCTAATTATATGACCCAACCCTCACAGGATGCAAAATGTGGACCTCATTAAGTATGATTTTGAAGTGTTTTGAATTACTAGAGTACAGAATTAAGAGAGTAAAAATATATCATGCCCTTGCCATTATATGAAAAACTGTCCTTGTGAACCACCAAAACCAGCACACACACACACACACACACACACACACACACACCGTCTCACCTGGGTGTTACAAAGTGTAAATGTGAGTGCACATCTGCTGCTGGAGTACACATTAGCTTCTTGGAGAGATACGCGGCATACGGAGCTCTCATACCTGGCAGGAGCTTCTTCGCTAGCAGGTGGCAAACAGGTGGAGCAGCCAAAACACACAACGCCAAACAGGTGTGTGCATGTTCATGCATCATATATCACACGGAAGCCAAGCATGTGTCCAAAAACTAAATTCTGACAACTGAAACGACAACTAAACAAAGCTAACATTCATACTTTAGAGTGTAATTTGAAATATTTAATGTCAACGCCATTCAATATAAATGAATGAAAACTTCAAGTATTGATCCTTTTACACAGTGTTGGGGGGTAACGTGTTACAAGTAATGCAAGTTATGCAATATTTTCAGCAACTAACTAGTAAAGTTGTTGTTTTTTTAAGCAAAAAACTAGTTTAAATTGTTGCTTTTTTTTGTTTTTCTTATATTTGTTGCTATATAGTTATCTTGTCCCCGTTTTGAAAGAAATCAAGTGTGTACCATGAAACGTACTGTAGCTCTAGCTTAAATATGAACATGTATTTACTCATCCATTCAATATATGTGAACAAACTGTCAGTATTGATCCATTTACACAGTTACAAGTAATGCAAGTTATGTAATCAGATTACTTTTTTCAAGTAACTAGTATCACGTTACTTCTGTCAAGGAAAATGTTTGTTTGTTTGTTTGTTTGTTTGTTTGTTTGTTTGTTTGTTTTGTTTTGTTTGTTTGTTTTTTTAAAAAGTAACAGCAGTTCCTTTTTTCTTTCCTTTATTGATGGATAGTTCTCCTGTCCCTGTGTTGAAAGAAATCAAGTAAGTGTGTAACTCGATACTTACTGTAGCTTCTAACGAACACAAAAAAACACATTCTGTATTCTTCAGTACACTTCAAATGAGTTCAAACTGTGAAATGCAAATCACTGCTGAAGACATAATGTTTGATTCATCCGTCCCAAATCTCAAATGATGCTTGACAAACTTACAATTAATAAGCATATTTCAAATATGTAATACAATTGAACTTGGAATGCCTCGTAATTATTATTCCTTACACTCAAATGGCCTTTAATGAGTGTTCATTCAAGGTTGGACCAGACAATACGCATGTGCGTTCCAACTGTAAGTGCATCTTCTGAAGTAAAAGAATGACAGAGAGATTCAGAAAAAAAAGAGAAACATTTCAAGATACAAGAATTAAACTCTACAACTGCACGAAATCAAAAAAGATATGCAATTTTATCTAAAAATGAAGTGATTATACAGTTGAAACAATGCTGAATAACACTGAAATGGCTCATCATATTTTTATTGTGATAAATTATTATAATGTTGTTGTTTACTGCTGTTATTCGGCTATAATCGCTACAGTAAATGTTTGTCATAATATATAAGCTTATTTGCTTATATCAATATATATCAATCAATATATATATATATATCTCAATATATGTTTATTTTTATTTGTACAGTTAGTTTTTGTATCTTGAAATATATATATATATATATATATATATATATATATATATATATATATAATTATTTTTTTGTTTTGTTTTGTTATGAATCACTCATCGCTCATTCCCTTTTTTTTGTTCAGAATATAACCGTGCCTATAATTCTAATTCATATAGGTTTTAACAAACATAAATAGTCCTCACATGTAATAACATGCATAGTAACTATTACTATATGCCTGAAAAATAAGATGAACAAATGTTAATTTGACTAGTTTGTTAATTGTTGTTCTTACTCAATCCAGAATGATCCTAAAACACATCAACTACTCTTAAATATCTAGTTTGTAAATAATGAAATACTTAAATGAATCATTAACAAAGTATGAAAACACAATCACTAAACACATTATACTGCATTTGTAGCTGTTTTTATAAACCTCTTACTTGTGTCTTATGTAGAATAAAAGTGTCAGGGTTGGTGGGGAGGGGAAAGGAGCGAGGACTCAATTGCAGATAAAATGGGTTTATTAATAATAAAAATAAAACAAAAAGCAAAACAAACTACCCCGAGGGGGAAAACATTAACAAAAAGACAAAAAACAAACTTGACTGGGCTGGCAGGAAAGGGCTGGACAGGACACGACAAGGGAATATACGACGACGAACTGGCACAGGACAGCAGACACGAGGAGAATATAAGCACAAATAATTAACACACAAACAGGTGAACATAATAAACTAATAATGGGTTAACAAGGAGGGTGGGACTAGACAATAGACGGGAGACCACATGACACAAAACAAACACAAGCCATGTGCTCACAAAAACGAGACTCGAACACGCAGCCAATGAGAGAACTAACCGTGTGTTCACATGACAAAGCAAGCGGCGCATGTAAACATGCACCACGCGCTTAACACAACACCAACAAAAGACTGAACGCAAGACACGAGTACACGATAAATGAAAACACTTACCGTGCACTCACACATGCAACGTGCATGTTTCATCCCAGCGCCAACCAAAACCGAAACCAACTAGACTGAGACGCTGGGAATGAAACACCACACTGCCGACAGAACAAACACAAACACCAGGACAAGAGCGCGCATCCAGACCACGTGCAGACCTGAATGCTGCTCATACAATGACACAATAACAGAAAACGAGTGCTCGACCCGAGAAAACTCGGACAGGACAAGACATGACTAGTGTCTGGACTCTGCCACCAAAACATGAATTTACAAGACAGGAGTGGCAGAACCCTGACAAAAAAGCTTAACAAATTATGAACTATAAACTAATGCATATTAAATGATGCAAAGTGTGCATTTATCACAAAGTGTTATCCATGTTGGTAATAAAAAAATGATGATTTATTTAAAAAAAAATGACACATGAAGCGCAAACACAAAATCAAGACATTACACTTTCACAATCCAGTAGCTATCCGTGCATGGCCGCACTAACCACCAGAGCTAACACTATGCGTGTCCTCCATTTGTATTCAGCGTTCAAATATGCGCACGAGCTGTCTGGCTTGTGAATAAGAAGATGACAGACCCCAACAGTTATTTTCACTCGCCCTCTCTTTGCTCTCTCTCCGCCGGTCCTCTTGACTAGAGACGGAAAGACCGAAAAGGCTGCTGAGAGATAGAAGCTGCCACTTGACACATCTATGATTCTGAGGCCATCTCGCTGATGAGAATTCATTTCAATCGTCTCCATGTGTTTGCCTAAGAGACCCAATGTATTTTTCAATCTTAACCCTTTAACTGCCCCACCAAGAAAAAGATGTTCGGATGTTTAACTCCTAATGTCACTAGTTAACACACTCAATGCTTTTTT
>CAIGQW010028095.1:0-11761 GCA_903798125.1 Danio choprae
ACACACACACACACACACACACACACACACACACACACACACACACACACACACACACACACACACACACACACACACACACACACACACACACACACAATAATCTGCTGTTTTACTCAATAAAACTCCATATTAAAGCCAGAAACTTAATGCTGCCAACTGATGATCAACAGTAAACAACAGTACAAATTTTACCTCTTCCCAACAGGGAAAATCACCAACAATCAAGAATGCATGATTATATGGAGTCATAGCTTTGCAATCAAAAAATATCATTATAATGGAAATCAATGGGGCGAAAGGAAAGGGTAGTCAATTTGAACAGTACACAAGGGTTAAGGAATGTCCCGGGTTCAATACGAATTCTATGGCCAGCTGATGTGGCATGATTACACATGTTAAATATCAATAATCAACAAGAACCTAAACATTAGTATGAACACCTGAAACTGAAACATGATTTTTCACAAGATTTCAATCTGTGTACTCGAGTAAATCAAAACACATTTTCACTCTCGGCTCATCACACATTAGCACTTTATATTTTTTAAGTTTTTAAAATGAGAAACCTTTAGTGTCGACTTCCTGAAGCAAAAGGCATCAGCAATTTTATTGTTATGATTAAATTACAAATCGAGTAATATTTTTGCCATGTCGGGGCTGTAAGGTTTTCTAAAGTAAACAGTCAAAACTATTTTACTTTCGTTATACTAGGAACACATTTACGAGCATGTAACCCTGCTTCTAGCACCATACCTAACCTTTTGTGAATATAAAACACAGAATATAGCAGACAGATACAACTACAGTTGCAGTTTATTTAAAAGATATGAATATTCCAAGTCTTCCCAGTCATTCAGTTATTTTCCTTCAGCTTAGTCCCTCATTTATCAGGGGTCACCACAGTGGAATGAACCCCCAACTATTCCAGCATATGTTTTACACGGAGGATGCCCTTCCAGCCACAACCCAGTACTGGGAAACACCCATACACTCTCGCATTCATACACACTCATAAACTATGGCCAATTTCTGCTTACCCAATTCACCTATACAGCACGTCTTTGGACTGTGGGAGAAACCAGAGCATCTGGAGAAAACCCACGCGAACATGGGGAGAACGAGCAAACTTATAGTAATGCCAACTGGCCCAGCCGACTTAAACCAGCGACCTTCTTTCTGTGAGGAAACAGTGCTAACCCATGAGCAACCGTGCTGCCCCGTCTTCCCAGTCAGTGCAAGTTATTTCTTGATGCAATTGACGCGATGGCCATCTCCATTTGCTGCAAAGTTCAGATTTTGTCTGTGACTAATTCAAATGCTGCCACCGGAAAACATTGACTGTCAAACATACATGCAGATGTTTACATAAGAGGCCACACAGCTGTCCTTTCCAAACTTTCTGCAAAACTTTTCAAAACTTCCTAGCATACTACAGAGCATGTTTCATAACATTGTGTTCTGATGAGGGCAGTCAAAACTGAATATATTTCTTCTATATTTTGTTATTTGAAGATGTCTAAATCTTGATAACATTATAAAAGAGACCTAAAAAAGCATGGCCATTTAATATTGCATAGTATGTAGCAGTGCATCCTCCATTACTGATATTCTTTTAATAATGCCCTTTTGATTTTGATTTTAATGATACACTCTAAAAAGCGATTAGTTACTTTACTTAATAATAAGAGAGAGTAAACCCATTCCCTTAAAAAGTAATTTAAGTAAGTTAATTTACTCTTAAAAAGGTGTGCACTCAAATGACTTCTGCTTCTTGTTCAAACTACTTATGTAAAATGAGTCATAACACAATTCTTACGTTTTTAAGGGTGACAGCTTGTTTTAAGATCAATCCACTTAAATTTGTAAAAACGATTAAGTTAACTTAATTGATTTGTGTTGGGATAAAATGAAGGAATTGTGTGGAAGCCAGCATTTTTTTACAGTGTGTAAACCAATTGTAACTTTACCTGTTAAGTTGACTTAATTTTCATAATTATGCACAAAGTTTATTTACTTAATAATTAAGACCACGGTTTTACTCGCTTTTTTTAATAAAGTAAAGTCAACTAATCGCTTTCCTGCATGTGTGGAAAACATCACAGTGCCACTAATTGCGATCTGTGGATTACACAGGTTCCCTTTCGAAAAAGAAGCCCAGTCTGGAATGTGACATCACTCATGACATATTGCACATTCCTGCACGCTGTCAGGTTCAGACATGCTGCTCTAATTAGACCCCAAGCACATGACCGCTTACTAAACAAGGCTCCACTCGCCCTTGCCAGCCCGTTTAGTTCTAGTATATTCAAATTCTCAAAGCAGAACTGGATTGTTGCTCTGCATTCTTTGATATGTTTGGAGTGGAAATGCTGCATGAAATGAACCGACTATGAAATGTAACGGATTTGGAAGCACTAGCAAATGTGAAAAAGCCCACTGTTAGAGCACATGGCACATATCCAGGGCAGCAGGAATGAACTGACAGAAGTAGTGGATTATTTTACTGGGAACCAGGGCCTAATTTCGTAAATGGATGACTGACAATAACAGACTGACGGAAGTCAATGTTCTGCTCAAAGCTCATTCCAGAAAGTCTGTGAGAAAACTGTGAAAAGGGCATATCAAAAAGGTCAAGAGAACAAACATTAAACTGGCTAATTTAAACAGCAGGGTGGGCGAAAGCATTTTTTGAGATGCTTCACAAAAATATTTAGACAAAAACACATTTGAAAATAACAGTATATGAACACATTATTTATTAATGCTTAGCTACTAAATTAATCTAATATTACATGAAAACAGCTGCTGGAATGAAAAATAATATTAGAAACAGTATGGTGTTATTACTAAATCAGAACACACAAAAAAAGACTTTTGCTGCTTGTTCAAACTACTTATTTAAAATAAATTGAAACAAGATAGGCAGCCCGGTGGCTCAGTGGTTAGCACTGTTGCCTCACAGCATGAAGGTCGCTGGTTCGAGTCCGGGCTGGGTCAGTTGGCATTTCTGTGTGGAGTTTGGATGTTCTCCCCGTGTTTGTGTGGGTTTTCTCCGGATGCTATGGTTTTCCCCACAGTTCAAAGACATGCGCTATAGGTGAATTGGATAAAGTAAATTGGCCGTATGTATGACAAATGCTATAATACTTCGTGATTTATTTGATTTAAACAGGTCTGTGAATATCTAAAAATATATATATATATTATTATTTTTTTTTTTTTCCAGGGTTTTCACCTTTAATGGATAGGACAGTATAGAGTATTGACAGGAAAGTTTGGGAAGCAGAGAGAGAGGGGAAGGATCGGCATAGGACCTCAAGGCGGGAATCGAACTCGGGTCGCCGTGAGCACTGGAGTGCCATGTGTCGATGCACCAACCACTATGCCACTGGTGCCAACTATATCAGACATTCTAAATCAGCTAAATCCAAAGACGCTAAATAAATATATATAATTTAACTTAGATGATATTTCATCACGTATTCATTGACATCAAGTTTTGGACTAAAATCTAAGCCAATTTCAAAAATGGCAAATCATCTTTAGAATTTCACTAAAATCGTATTTGTTTGACCTAGGGCTGCACAATATATTGTTTGAGCATCGATATCGCAATGTATCCGCAAAAGTCCAATCACAGGATTAAAGTATTTATTAAATATTATTATTTTTAAATAATTTATACAATCGGGCGACATGGCTTAGTGGTTAGCACTGTCGCCTCACAGCAAGAAGGTCACTAGTTTGAGTCCCGGCTGGGCCAGTTGGCATTTCTGTGTGGAGTTTGCATTATCTCCCTGTGTTGGCATTGGCTTCCTCCGGGTGCTCCGGTTTTCCCCACAGTCCAAAGACATGCGGTACAGGTGAATTGAATAAACTAAATTGTCCGTAGTGTATGTGTGTGAATGAGTGTGTATGGGTGTTTCCCAGTACTGGGATGCAGCTGGAAGGGCATCCACTGTGTAAAACATATGCTGGATAAGTTGGCGGTTCATTCCGCTGTGGCGACCCCTGATGAATAAAGGGACTAAGCTGAAGGAAATTGAATGAATGAATGAATGAATGTTCAATTTTTGTACATAAATATTGCAAAAAAATAAAGCACTACGAGAACTTTTATCTTTGCTCTGTTGTATATGCTTGTAATTTCTTATAATTTATGTAAATGCACTGCATAGGAAAAGATTTGATCATCCCAATCTTTCCAAAAAGAGCTGTTCAATTCATCTGGTCAAATTCTAATCATATCGCAATGAAAAAATACAAATAAAAAAAAAAAAAAATCACAGAAAAAGTAAATATCGCAATGTCAGATTTTTCCAATATCGTACAGCCCTAACTTGACCTTGAAAAATAATGAGTGGTCATGGCTATGATATCATGTACTGTTTTTTTTCTCCATGTTTTTAATGGCACATCAAAGAACTTGTACTGAACCTATAACATCCCTTTAAAAGCATAATTTGTCAGCATTATCTCTTTAATCTAAAAGACCAAGCCCCTTTGTTTTTATTTTTCATTTTAAAACAACATGTTCTCCTTGCTTCCACAAATCTTCCAAGTTACACTGATCTGTCAAAGAATCCTGAATTTGGCTTCGGGACAGCTCAATATAGCCCTGCTCTCAAAGGCTCGGTGCACTCTGGCTCCCTGTGTAGGCATGGAGAAAACAAAGACAGTTTTGTTCTCCATCCAACGTCCTGCAGCACCACAACAGTGATAGTTTCCTACATTTGCCTGGGGGAGTTTAGTCTAGGATCAACGAGCATCCATGGAGAGTCTCCATGACTTAAAAAAGCAATAAAACACAATTTATACATGTCTAAAAAGAAGAAAGTGGAATCAGATCACCTGAGCACTCACATAATTTAACTCTATTCCCTTAATAGTGTGGTACTCTAATTAGTAAAGAGCACGAAGCCCTTAACCCTCATTCAAAACCGCACAGCAATTGAACTCAGTCTAATCTCCGACTTGACTTTTACATTCTGCAAAAGCGTTTACTTTAACTCGACTTGTACAACGAGCATTCGGCATGGAACCCTGTAATCTTTGCTCTAACAATTATGGTTTACACCAAATTTTATTTTGTCTCCCTCAGTTTAGAACCCAAGATTTACAGTAAGGGACTTTTTCTTAAGTACATTCAAAATGATTACTGCTGTTTGTTCAAACTACATGTTTAAAATGAGCTGAAACAACACAATTCTTGTCATTTCTTTGGCTAATTCATTTGTTTTATGTTCAGTCCATTTAAATTTGTAAACCATTAAGTTAAGCGTTTTGTATTGGGACAACATGAAGGAATTGTGTTGGTCCAGCTACCTGGTTAGGGGATTTGTAGTTCCCAGCATGCTTTGTGTGGGATTGAATTAAGAGAGGGAAATGTTGACAACAAAAGTAATCTTAGGTGTTTGAAACCTGGTCAGAGTTTAATCTCTTTAATCTTGCAGCTGGAAGGGCATCCGCTGTGTAAAACATATGCTGGATAAGTTGGCAGTTCATTCCGCTGTGGCAACCCCTGATGAATAAAAGGACTTAAGCGAAAGAAAATGAATAACTCAAATATTAGGCTTACAGATTTTTTTATTTAAATGTTGTCATCATTGTTCGCACCATGTGGACTACCATGACTACAGAAAACTACAAGAGCCCGAAGTGTCTGACTTGCCGGCATCGTTTTCAACTACGCCCCAACTGCTCTTGGCTAATCTTGTTGACCACCTTGCATTAATTGTTTCAGTTGAATGCACCTATTGCCAATATATGTGACAAGGAACTTGTGCTCTAAACTGTAACACACTCAAGACTATTTGCATAGGTGTGGTGGATATTGGGGGTAAAGTGTCATTGCGATTTTTTTTGTTTTTCTACAATATATACTGGTGATTCGCAGCAAGAAGGTCACTGGTTCGAGCCTCGGCTGGGTCAGTTTGGAGTTTCTGTGTGGAGTTTGCATGTTCTCCCTGTGTTTGAGTCCTCCGGTTTCCCACACAAGTCCAAAGACATGCGGTATAGGTGAATTGGGTAAGCTAAATGTATGGATGTTTCCCAGTGATGGGTTGCGGCTGGAAGGGCATCCGCTGCGTAAAACATATGCTGAATAAGTTGGCGGTTCATTCCGCTGTGGCAACCCCAGATTAATAAAGGGACTAAGCCGAAAAGAAAATGAATGAATGAATGAATACTGGCGATATGAAAATAATTATAACCATATAATATAATTAATGACTGATTTTTAGATTGATTGGGATGATTTTGATTTTTGTGCGCATCTGCATAACGTAAAAGAAACAAATTGCAAGCATAAATAAACGCAACTGAGTAAAGAATAGATGCAAATGAAATAAACAGCAGTTTTCTAGGCAGTCTAACTGTATCTGGGTACAGAAATTTTATTATAAAATGTAAAATAACACTGTATGGTAATTGTAAATATTATTAAATACAACTTATTTGTATTAAAGCTAAGAACAATATAATATCTTGTTCCGGAATGCTTTAAATTTGTTTGAAAAGCATTCACAGTCAAAAAAAATGATAGTTTCACTCTATTATGGTTAATAATGTGCAAATGGATTTGCAATGACTTCATAAATTATGCGTTTCAAATTTGATAAATCATGTCATGCGATGTTGAGAAATGATACAGTACACTGTGCAGCCCTAATAGGGATTAAGCACAATTTAAAGGTAATAATGCTGTAAATAATGTTTAGTTTCTTGCATAGACCTCAATGTATCATCAGGAATCGCAAGTATTAATCTTGTATATTTGACTTTTAAATTGCTGGTAGCCATTGACTTGCAATTAATGAATCAAAAAGAAACACAGTTTCAGGTAACAGTCTTCTTTTACATTCTGCTGAAGAAAACAAATACATATTAACACTTTGACTAACCTAAGGGTGAATAAATGAACCATCAAAACCAATAGGTCCTTCATTCGAGATATGAAAAATAAGAGGATTTGTTTGAATTTTGCCAAAGTAGCTCCAGAAAAATAGGCTAACATCCCATTAGCATTCATCTACAATCTGAATCAAGTAGACAAAACAAATGATTTCTTATGAACCTTGATCCTGTCTGACACGGTGACCACAAACAGTGACGCAAACTCCAGATACATGATTAAAAGATTAAATATTTAGAAGGTAACTGTGTTTTGGGTGTTTCTCAACTTTTGAAATATAATTTTAATGTCCTATCGGTTATTAAAACAGATTTCCGTTATTGTTATATTAAGGTCACATGGACTTTTTTTTTACCATATATTTTGCGCATTTTTAATGTTGTTGCCACCTGAATTGCATTATAAATAAACAAAAATTCATGTTTAAATACATTTAAGTATACCACATTAGCCTCATTTCCCAAATAACCAACAATTATACCCCAACAACCGAATGTCATTTCAAAGTTTGTACTTTTTACGATGTAAAGAACATGCCTTAAATTGACTTTTGATGTGCTAAAAAACAAGCAATCAGTAGTTTAAGACCAGCATTTGTGCATTATGCTTATAAGTAGTATGTATGATGAATATATATATATCTATATTAATAAAAGGTTTCAATATTTTTCAACTAGTATACAAAAACGTAATTAAAAAGTTTACGAAAAATAAATATAAATGTGTCAAATTAAATTATTCTCAAGTGTATGCTCACGTTTTTTTGTTGTTATGTTTCTTTTTCTCATGTTGTGCATTGTGCTTATGAGTAGTATGATGAATACGTAGCTACAATAATAAAAGTTTCAATATTTTTCAACTAGTATATAGAGGATACAAAAATTGAATTAAAAATGTAAAGAAAAATAAATCCAATATCATATAGCTCATCATTTGAAATGTGTTGGAAATTAAAGTAGGTATTCTCAAGTGTATGCTCGCGCTTTTTTGGTGCCATGTCTTTATTTTCCCATGTTGTGCATTATGCTTATTAGTATGCAAAGTTTAAATATTTTTCAACAAACATATAGAAGCAAAGTTTAAATATTTTTCAACTAACATATAGAGGATACAAAAATATTATCAAAAAAAAAAACATAATATCATATAATACACCATGTGTTAAAATTAGGTATCTCAAGTACAGTGGGTATTCTCAGGAGCATTTTCGCGCTTTTTGTTATGTTTTTACTTTATGTTTCCAGTTAATATTCTAGATGCAATACAGATCATATCAGGAGTCTGCAGACATTAGCTCCCTTTCTTCAAATAGCAAAGAGTGAAACCTCATCAAATTTCAAGGTATTTCTATGCCTGGAGTGTCAAAGGGAAACGGATGTCGGACGAACTTGATGGCACACAACAGGCTTACACATATTTTGCTAGATAAACAAGTTACAAAACATGCTGCTAAACTCGTTTGTCCCCTTTATTGTGCCCTCATATTGTACAAATGAAACCCTTCACACACAAACATGAGGCAAACATGCGCCCGCTTAACCGCCATAGAGATAACCGATTGAAACATCGAAATCGACTTACTTTGTTGTTTTGCTCGTATCCAAGCGAAAAACAGTTATTTAGTCGATGTCCCAGGTCGTCAAACTCTCTCGGTGCGGTGTGAAAAGCGGTTTATCTCCGGCACATTGACATGCAGACCGCGTTCAGAACGAGAAAAGCGCCCATGTGAATAAAGTTGACACCGCTCAGACACCGTCCCGTCCTGCCATGGCAACCGATCGGCGAAATAATATCTCCCGTAAACATTTACCAGGAGGCAAGATCACGGAGAAATACTTTTCAACAGGTTGTATTTACAAAGCAGGCCCATGGTCAACAGGAACTCATCGCGTTTATTCCAGAAGCTGCAGGCGTGTATGAGGAGTCCTTCGTGGATGAAATTAGATGCTGGGGCTTCGCATTATGTCCATTGATCCAATTACACGAGTTAACCCTTTCGAGATCAAGCGGCGGAACAGTTTATTGTTTGTACTTGTATGGATTTATACACTTCCATTTTTAGGTCTAGTTGAACACTGTGCAATTAGAGTGTGATTATTAAAGTATTACGATTAAATAATCTAATATTTGAGCGTTTTACGGTCTCTTAGTAATAACATAAGCAACAGTGCCCTCTGTAGGATAAGATTTTATTGTGATTTTACTACATTTTGTAAAGTTCACCCAAAACTGCAATCTGCTCCTTTTTCTTCTTTCAGACACGTTTGACTTTCTTTCTCCTGTGGAAAGAAATGGTAAAATTTACCCTCCATTTACTCACCCTCGAGTGGTTCCAAACCCACTTCCACAGAAATCAATGGTTACAGGTTTTCAGCTTTCTTCAAAATGTCTTTTTTGCATAACAGAAAAAAGAAACTCATAGGGGTTTGGAACCACTCCAGGGTGAGTAAATGGTAAGTAAGTTTTAGTAAAGTACTATCCGTTTAGTAAAAACCTTTTGCCGCCATTTAGCATCAGAAATTGTTTATTGTTTATTCAGTGTCACTTTTTGTCATGTGAATTTAAATAATAGTAAATCTAATATGAAAATAGATAGAAAATATGAAACAAATCATTAATAAAGATTTTTTAAAGGCAATTCAATTTTGTGAGAATTAAATGTTATTTCTAAATAATAATTTAATAAATGCAAACATGGGCCGCACAGTGGTGCAGTGGGTGGCACAATTACCTCACAGCAAGAAGGTCGCTTATTCGAGCCTCGGCTAGGTCAGTTGGCATTTCTGTGTGGAGTTTGCATGTTCTCCCCGTGTTCGCGTGGGTTTCCTCCGGGTGCTCCGTTTTCCCCCACAAGTCCAAAGAGATGCGGTACAGGTGAATTGGGTAGGCTAAATTGTCTGTAGTGTATGTGTGTGAATGAGTATGTGTGGATGTTTCCCAGTGATGGGTTGCAGCTGGAAAGGCATCCGCTGCGTAAAACATATGCTGGATAAGTTGGCGGTTCATTCCGCTGTGGCGACCCCAGAATAATAAAGGGACTAAGCCGAAAAGAAAATGAATGAATGAATAAATGCAAACATGAAAATTTTCCTTTCTTGGCAAAACAAAATGCCTGCATAGATTAATTCCATAAATATAAACATATTAGCCTTATCAAAAAGAAAGAAAGAAAGAAAGAAAACACAATATTTTCATCAAAAACGGAGCATAAAGCTCCTTGTCAACAAATCATTTCAAAAGCTATTTGATCTTCTCAACACTCTTGATTTTCATTCATTCATTCATTCATTTTCCTTCGGCTTAGTCCCTTTATTAATCAGGGGTCGCCACAGTGGAATGAACCGCCAGCTTATCCAGCATATGTTTTACACAGTGGATGCCCTTCCAGCTGCAACCCAGTTCTGGGAAACATCTATCCACACTCATTCTCACACACACACATATACAACATGGCCAATTTAGTTTATTCAATTCACCTATACCGCAGGTATTTGGACTGTGGGGGAAACCGGAGGACCCGAAGGAAACCCACGCCAACACGGAGAGAACATGCAAGAACATGCAAACTCCACACAGAAATGCCAGCTGACCCAGGCGGAGCTCGAACCAGTGACCTTCTTGCTCTGAGGCAACAGTTCTAACCACTAAGCCACCTTGTTACCCTTTTTCTGAATAAATACATTATATCAGAAAATCACAAAAATTGAGTCATCTACTTTTGCAAATGAACTCTTCATCTATTTTCATAATTTTCCATAACCTCAGACCAGCAATTATGGGTGCAAAATATAAACTTTCGGCATCGACAACGGAACCTAATGCGTGCGTCCTTTAAATTGCACTTTAAGCTCAATACTAGTATTTTGCAAAACAAGTAAATACTACATATTATGCACTGTCACTAAAGAAAAGAAATCAGTTGTTAGAAATGAGTCTCTTGAAATATTTTGAAAAGAATTACAATTTTCACAGGAGGGCTAGGACAAATGAAAACACAATTCAGGTGTTTAGAAAGAGTATATTTTATTTTGTTTGACCTGCAAAATCATCTGAAAACAACGATCTGAGAGATAAACTTAGTGATAAAAAAAAAAGCCATTATAATCTGCACGCTCATAATAAACTGTGGTGGTCTTGACCGTTGTTTTCTGAATTCCAGTTGGCTTGACCGCAATGCAACACCCAGTTAAAATAAGTCTTCACTGTTCAATAACCCTGCTAAAAACAACTAAAATCATCACAACGTTCCAACAAACAGGCATAAAGTTACCATATTTTCTATTTTAAACTATAGCAAAGTTTAAAACTATAGTTTAAAATAGACAATGGGTGGGCCACGCTGCTCCCACTTACCATAACCCTGGCAGCAGGCCACTACCAGCCTCCCGTGTTTCCCTCAGAGCCCCGTGTAGCACCCTGCCTAGCGTGCATGGGCCTCCTCGCCTCAGCTAACCAGGCACCAGTCCATGCCGGATTACCCGGAATGTTGCTCGGGGGCACATTTCGAGCAACAAACACGTAATATTCTTCACAATATTTCGTTTACGTACACAAACCACGAAGAACTACAGCACAGATCACAAAGAACTACAGCACAGACGGCCCGAGTAAAGCTTCACAAAGCGGACTTTGTGAAATTGGTGTGGCTTTACTCGTACCGTCAGTATTGAACTCACCATGGTCAAGTACAATCAGCAACACGGAGAAAACTGACAAAAACTGAGAGAAATTACATCAATCTCCTCATAAGTGCTGAAGAGTTTAAGATAGATGTGACACACACACACACACACACACACACACACACACACACACACACACACACACACACACACACACACACAC
>CAIGQW010028127.1:0-11547 GCA_903798125.1 Danio choprae
ATATATATTTTGTATTTATTTCAGTAAAATTTGGGATAATTTAGTCAATCTTTAAAATATTTTTATGAATAATCTATTAGTAAATTATTATTAGATTGTTTTTATTGTTTGCTGTGTATTTGTAATAAATATTACATTAAATATAAATAATGATAACTATTTTACAATACATTTTAAATATTATTATCATTATTATTATTATTATTATTATTATTATTATTATTATTATAATTATTAGTCCTAATAATTATGCATAATCACAAAGTTTCCATAAGCCACCATGCCTGAATGGAGAATGAGTCCTTTTTTGAGTTTGAGAACGATTTTTATTTGTATTTTTGATGTAAACTATACATTTATAATATTGTATTAAACTGAACTAGGAGACACGAAATCACAATAAATATTATTAACGATTAATAAAATACATTTTATGCTAAAGCATGGAGCGTTAGATAACGCAATACGTCGTTACGTAAAAGAATCATTGAATCACTTTGATCGGTTCTTTCAAACTATTAAAGAAAAAACGATGCCATCGTCACTAACCAGGTTTGAACTCATTGAAAACTTTTTTGACGTTTCACTGAAGGTTAAAATGGCCTCTTCAGGGTCGTAGCGGACATTTTAAAAGTGTGTGTGTGGGGGCGGTTGGACAGCTGAATGAGATCCAAAAGTTTACGTTCATATAGACGTTGATATTACCTACCTGTTTCTAAATGGTCTGTCTCTAAAAGTGAGGGGGATGTCAAAATCATCTAGGTAATACCCACTGAACATTAGACTTCTGACAGACGTCCAAAAGACATCTATTATACCAATGGACGCATTATACGCTTGATATACACGTCTGTCAGATGTCTAATGTTTGGTGGGTAATGAAACAAATAAAAGTGTATTTATTACTCTCCTGTCCTGCGACATATTACGTGTGTGTCATTTTGCCGCCCGGTGTCTAATAATCGATAACTGAATAGTGAATAAATGCAGCAGCTGCAGCTACGCTTTGATAATTAGAGGGCGCTTCACCTGAGGCGGGAAAACATACGCCTGACAAACCTCTGTCGATGCTTTGTTTTTAATAACCGGTGAACTTTTCTTGATTTTGATCATTTAAAAGTGTTTCAGAAAATGTGGTATCCTCCAACTGTCGTCGTTCCTTTCTTTGAGTCACGTTCAGTCACATATGAGGATCGCAGTGCCATCGCCAAATGGCACTTCATTCCCTTTGACCAGCGTGCAGTGGACGAGATGACCGGTGAGTTACACATCAAATTCAAAGCAAAACCGTTCACTGATTCAACAGGTTAGCGCTGTTCGTGTGTGTATTTTAGCCTTTGATTAATTAAATTTTTATTATTAATTTTTTTGAAAGACTGGGCGATATCTGTATTTTTTAATCCTTTAATACGTAAATCTGAGGAAACCAAACAGGTCGAATGAGGGCAAAAATACCAATAATTGTCATAGTATTGTATTTTTTACACTTTAACTGTATTTATTTACCAGCATATGCAGTAAATATGGCTTTTAACCTTTATAAATTACAGTTTACATAATGCAAAAATGCATGATGCTTTTAAAAAATTTCCTATAAATAACACATCAGAAATTGTATTTTGGAGAAAACAAAACTACTCGCGCTACTCAAATTTCTCAGTAATGTTACACACGAACTCTGACATCCATACCGCAATACACACATACTTATACTACAGTGTTTATTTGCTTCAAATGTTACACATTTTTAACTTTTTTGAAGCCTTACCAAAAAATGCAAGTCATACAAAGCACGTTATGATCATGAAGGGTTAATAAAAGCGGGCGCGCGCATAGATTCACATTAGAACGGTCAATCACGCTTAATACTGCAAACTAATATTTTGTTTTGTTGTAATCGTCAAAGCGCATATTTTAGGTTTGATCAACGTTTTATTATTTTTCAAATTTTTTACTTTCAGTTGATATAATGTATGATCATAAGTTTTGTACAAACATAAAATAGCTTACATTCGCGCTAAAAAATATTTTGTGGATATAAGTTAGGGTAATTTGGGATGTACGTAGAGCACGCGGCCTTGTGTGCGCATGCGGGCCGCGGTTACGTGCGCAACGGACAACACGTTAAAAATTCTGTGGAAAAACTGAACTCGACGATGGTATAGAAAGTTCAGCTATGTATTATTAGTAGGTAAAAACCATGAGTCTATCCCTCGTTAGTGTAATTTTAACTGAGAAATTAACCGAGGGTTTGTCTTCATTGTTGTGGCAGGTGTGGTTATTTGTCAACAAATGATCTTTTTTCACTCAGTGTTGCTGAATTTCTTGCACATCTCTCAAGGCTTTCACAACGAACCCCCGTATTCCGATGTTGGAAGGAGGTGTATGTTGATGAGGTAAGCATTAAGCACCTGTTGAACACCGGGTGTCCTGACATTTTATCCTCCCGTCAGATTATGCTACCACCGCTGTATTTGAATGGTTCTGAGGTTGGTGTTGGTTAGGGCGATATTACAGCCTCATATCACACCACTCCGCATCAAAATTGCTGGTAGCACAATCTGATAATGTCACATCAAAATGTATAACCTAATTTTGAAAGGTAGGAAATCTGACAGGGTAAGACAAATCGACAGAACACGGCCTCAACAAAACTCATTTACTTGGCAGATGTTCACAGATGATCCATTATTCATATTTACGTTAGTATGATTAAATTAGATCATTCAGTTGAATGCTGTTTTAACTTTGAATCAATGCAATATAAAGTACAGTACCATGTTACGCTGAGGCAGGCAGTTGTGCATATTACAGGTCACTGTTTGAACTTGTCTTCACCAATAATTTCCTGGAGCTCACAAACCCAAAGTTGCTTGGATGGTTCCTATATTTACCAGCAGAGGACAGGACCCTGATACAAAGTAGGGGCATAGAAATGATGAAATTTTAATTATTTATTGAAAATATGTGGCCAGTAAATGAGCATAATAAAGGAAAATGTGTTTTCTCCGGCACAGAAGAAGGAGGACTTCTGCCATTTTTAAAGAAACATCCAGCACTTGGAGTAACTAGACAGTATGTTTATGTAAAAGGTGAGCTTCATGGTAAAATATGCAGACTAAGATATTTATTTTATCAGGGCAACTGTCTGTGTAAATGAATTATTTTTTTTAATTTATCAAAAGCCAAAGGAAACAACGTTCCCCCTCCAACAACTATGTCATCAAACGAGTAAGTTGAGTTCTATAGTTTCTTCTATAGTTTTAGTTCAGTTTGTTTTATTATGCATTATAGTATCCTGCTAGTCACAATTCTTCATGCAAGCTCACATTCAGATCTGCCTCCATCCATCAACAGCCCATTTGATAGAACCAAGTTTGTTGTTGTTGTTGTTTTTATAGCCCACTCAGATATATGCCACAATACAGTAAAAAAGATCTGGCTAATATTTATTACTTTTTAACACTTTACAATGCATGTAATTGGCAATGTCAATTACATTAGTTAATATTAACAATGTAAATACTTTAAAATTATTTACTAATCTTTATTAGTGATAGTTTCAACATTTACTAATACTTTGATAACAACAAAAATGTGTATCATGTATTGATCGTTGTTAATAGTTAGTGAGATCTTAGAGCGTAACCAATCAATTTTGTTTTATGGCGGATTTTCAAAAATAATAATAAGTTGACTACTTGATATTTAAGTTGACTAACATTTGACAGGGCAGGCTGCTGCCTTATAGTTGCTTGAAGAGGCTTAGTTGACAATTTTATTAGTCGATTGGTCGCAGATTTGTTTATTTTATTAAATGCAGAGGATATGCTGAAGTAAAATAAGCTGCATTGACAGACAGGTCATTAACGAATGTGTGATGAGTACATTGCTTGCCAACGCTGGCCTATTATTCCTTTTGAACCATTTGAACTATTGACAGATTATAGTACTATTGATAGATTATGGTACAGCTGAATATTTAAAGACTATTGATCATTGTAGCATGGGGACAGGGTTGGTAACACTGCATAGGAAATTGATTAAATTGTTTATTGGATTTTGAGATTTAAATAAGATTTTTATTTAACACATAAATAAGAGAGAAAGAGAGAGAAAGAGTGATGTCTATATCTATTTTAGGACCAGGTACCCAACATTTTATGGTACATCTCAGTGTCAAAACTGTGGGACTAGTTGTCCATTTGGTACCAAGAAGTGCACCCGCTGTGGTGTTCACATTGTGATTCCACAGGACAAAATCAGTGTGTCAGGTAAGATGACATGACTTTCAAAATTTGTCAAGCTGCTACATTACTGATTATTACTTTCTTGTTCAGAGAATGAAAAACAACTTGAGCTGCTACCAAACAGCCTAAAAGAGGAGCTAAACGTTTTCCCAACTTCCCAAAATAATGTCGGAATACAAAATATCAATTTAGGTTGCATGCAGAGCACCCTAAATGCTAGGAGCACACAGAGGAGCCCTGATGCGCATCCTTCTCCTTACGGTAAAGGAATGTGTCCTCATGCCCAGTGCCTCTCTCAGCTGTGGCAGGAAATGGAGAACAGGGAAGATGCCAAACATTTTAGGGACACATCAGCCCAAGCAAGCTTCTGCCTCGATATGGAGCTCGATATGCAGGGTCAGGTTCAGAGGAATGACGACACCCAAAATAACCAAAACAAATCATATAATCCCACTGAAGAAAATGACTACAATGTGGATCAGGAAACCATGCCAGAATACTACAGTTTTAGTAGCACCTGCTTAGACCACACTGCATGGAGCAATGGCAGCCAGAGTGTGGAGACCGGGTTCAATGATTCAATCACTGCTATCAAAGGCAGTACAGAACTGTCAGATGAACTATCAGATGGTGCCAACGCCACTGCTGCAAACTCTACTGATTGTTTCTCTTGTGTCAGCAATTCATTTGAGCTGGAGTCAGGAGATGGCCATGACTTAAGATATGAGCAACAGATAACGAAGAGCAATGTGGGATCCTCACCGAAATCCAAATCCAGTGCTCTAGTCTATGTGGACCAAATGATAGATGCCTGTGGTGATTTCAGAGCCTCTTTTACATCTGCTTGTGCAACAGAGATTGACCAGATCTTCCAGGTGAAAAATGTTGCTACTGACACAGACTTGCTTGCTGTCAGGCATGAAAAAGATACTCAGACTGTGCAAATGGCCACATCTGATAAGAACACTATTACTGAAGTTTATATGTCTGACTTGGATATCCTCACTGAGGTAATGTATTACCTAGATGAGATAGTTGAATTTGGGGGCTTTTCAAATGAGCCATGAATAATGTACTGATCTTTTACTTATAGGAATTTATAAAGCTAAAAGAGACTGAGAAGGAATTGAAACAGATGAAGAGTAGAAAGGCAAGGTAGGTGGAATTTTCCTAAAGGGTTAGTTTAGCACAATAAAGGAAACTGACATTTACTCATGTCATTCTAAAATGAAAAGATTCCATCTTCAAAACACAAAAGATTTAATGACTTCTGAGAGATTAATTAAACATCCATACCACCAAACCTTTGATGCTTCAGACAGTTTATAAAGACCCCTGTAGTAATCCAAATGAATAGAGCACATTGATCCAAGTGATCTAAAAAGACACTATTTATAGACTTTAAAAAAATACACTTGGGTCACAATTCCCGATACGTAACTCCCACTACAGTCATAATATTTTAAGCCAAAATAACAATTAATTTTAATTATTATTTTATAGGATTTGATTTTTATATTTCTTATGTGGTTTTATATTTTCTTAAGCTAACAAATATGTGCTGTTGATGAAAATGCACAGGGCATTTGTAAAATTCTGGTCTTTCTTGCAATGATCCCTTGCATTAATAAACATCTTATTCAATGTTTTATATGGTATTAATGCAATACTCTGTAAACACATTTTTCCTTAACTTTATTGTAAATAAAAAGATGGGATGTTTTTGTTGTAAGAATGTGAAATTGAATATTACTATCTTACCGTTGTATTTTAAGATTTTACATTAATTTACATTGAGATATTGCTGCATAGATATTCTATTTGTATCCAAGGTTCAAATAAAATTTTTAGCAAGATAAATTTAAAAAGTAAAAATATCTTCTGAAAAACAATTACCCGAATTCAACTACTTGTCGGCTTTAGTCCTGTTGGTGACCACAGCAGGAGAGTGTGTGACTGTGCCCAGCGAGTGAGAAAAGCAGAGCTACATCTTCTTGCTCTTCAGTTTGTCATGTGCCAACAGCACTGCTGGAGACGCTACTTCACCTCCCCGCTGGGTGAAAGTGCTTATCAGGGGTGAGATTGTAGCATTTGGCTTAGGGAAAGATTTGTATTATGACTATTGAATATATTTTTCTGAGGTACTTTATCTTTGAGGTGAGCCTTTTTTGTTCATTCCTTAGTACTGAGGCACTGCCAGACAGCATAGCAGAAACTCTTAGAACACTACAGAAGGATTACCATGAGATGAGAAAACAGATTCTGGCTGGCACTCCTCTGGATGATCTTATTCCCCTTGCAGTAAACTCTGAGAAGATATCTACAGGGACAAATTACAGTCCAACATCGGTATTTCAGAATTCAAATTGTTGTAAATTTGGAAATTTTGTTATATTTGGTATATAAACAGTTGGTAATAAGGTCTCATTTCAGGTTCTTGCGGCCCATTTAGACTGCCCAGGAAGGTAGGTGGCCATTATATGTCTAGAATATCCTTAAAAGTAACATTTTTACAGAAGTTGTATTTTTCTGATTGATAAATGGTGCCACACTGGTGAGAACACTGGTCCCACGTTGCACTTTACAGCCAGGACGCTAGAGGGTGATAGTTATTCAGTTAATTCCTTGCTTTTCAATAAAAACCTCCCAGAAAAATCAGCAAAAAGGCTAAAGGTACTGCTTTAAAGGTCAGTAATAACTTATGATGTGTGTGTGTGTTTCATGCATGCATGGTGGGTAGACGTTATACTTTTTTTCATTACTGTTTTCCGCCCAATATTTTAGAAAAAAAATGGATTCAATGTGTTCTAATAATATTTCTAATAATAATAAATGCTTTTTATTTTTTAATTCAATAAATAATTCTGATGTTCACTATCAACAAAAATGTTAATCTGCTGTTTTCAACAATTATTTATTTATATATATATATATATATATATATATATATATATATATATATATATAAACAGACACTTATCTATTAACTGACCCATAACTTTTAAATGATTTTCTCTTTACTTCCTTTCACCATGGCTCCATTCCTGTATAAACATGTAAGAGGCTATATGTTCCATGTATTCATTTCACATGTATCAAAACAGCAAAATTCATTGTACGTTGTAGTTGGCTTCACCAAACAGTATTTGGTATCCAAGATCAAATTTTCAATATTTGCTATTATAATTATAATGAAGAATTCTATTATTCTACATAGTATCATTGGAAGTGACCACAAAGTGGATGAAGAACATACATTGATGACGGGGCCTCCCAGTAAAGTTTGTCAGGACATTGAAACTGCTGCGGTAGTTTTATTCACATACTTGTATAAATTGGATAATTGTCATTAAGGATTATACCCGAGTCTGTTACATTTTAGAATAGTCAGTAATTGTCCTCTCTAAATAGGATGAAGCAAAAGATGACAGCAATAGAGATAAAGCCCTGGTCATCTTACCAAAGCAGCCAAGAATTTCCACTGAACCTAAGACTGGTATGAATCTCAGATTGAAGAAAAGGAAATAAACCAAATTTATTTGCAGTGTTTTACTTCTGTACTATGGTACAGTAGGTGTCAACAAGGATCTGAATGGCAGTGAAGCTTGGTTTGATGCAGAGGAGGAACTTGGGTTTCCAAATCAAGATGGAAAAATGGAGAAACCGAATGAAATGAGAGAAACTATGAAGCACAAAATTGAGAAAAAAGGTGTAGTAGGTTAACTGAAACTTGAAATCGCCAGTGAATTGCTGATATTTCACACTCAGTCTATACTATACTGAAATGCTGTTCTGGGAGAAAGAGTATCATTGCTGTAGGCTGATTGGTTTTGGTGGATTAACTGATATTTAATATCGTTTTTCACAGGGACTGATGAGGATGTGTCAAAGCAAAGCTCCCTCTTGTGCGTCACTTGCTTGCCAGGCAATATCACTGAGGTAGGGTCCCTACTTGTGTCAATTTTTTAAATCAGTAATGGCCTCTAGGAGGCAGCAGACACCACTAAATGAAATGTTTTCTGTAGAGGGAAGTTTTGCTTTGGTTTGAGAAGTACAATGCAACAAATGTCAACATCTCCGCTTTCAGCAACAATACAAGGTAAGCATTTTCTTAAAAAAGAAGCTCAGTTTATCTCAAACAAGCACAACCTGATTATTATTATTATTATTATTATTTATTTTAGGTTTTTTTTGCTCAAAAGCTGGTTCAAAGTTTTAAAACATTAATCAACACTCCCACTTTAGGTTTCAGTGAACATTCTAATCTCACTAAATCTTAACCTTAATGGAAAGTCTTTTTGTTAATCTACAAATATGAGTGGTTTGATAAAATCATTTACTTTCTTTTTTTCAGCTAAAAGATTTTTTGCATCTCTTGCCAGACTAGTCTGATTACCCAACTTGTCTGATCTCATTGAACCTGCACACCTACTGATATGGTTCTAGTTATATTAAACAGTAGCATGTTTTAGATCAGTGTTTACTTTTACATTATTAATATATTTCATAGTATTGTTATAATAATATTATTATTATTATTATTATTATTATTATTAATGAACTGCAAACATGTCTGTGCATATGTAGGGCAGCTATTGTTTATCTCAAGAGCCCTATTGATGCCAGAGCAGCAGTTGAAGATTTAAATGGACGTTCACTTCAAGGTCACGCTGTCCAGGTGGTGCATCTCTCTGGGACTGTTTCAGCTGATCCTATACCAAGTGATCAGTCCCACAGCACTCTAGAAAGCCATAAAGAAGACACTGCAGGGGATGGACTGGGAACAAAAAATGTAACCTACAGTTCATCACATGGAGTAAGTATGAAGTAGAATGCAGATCTATTTACATTTACTTTAAACATTGATTTAAATATCCATTTATATGTGTTTAATATACATTTTATTTAACACCTTTGTGTTTAAGAAATATTAGGTTCAGTGTAGAGAAAACTGTTGATATTTTTTGTATTTTCTAGTCTTGAATAGCTTTTTGTTAAATTAGGTCAAGTGAATGCAAGACTGCTTTGTGCATCCCTTATTGTACACTTCATAAAATAAATACACAAACACATGCATTGATAAACATGACACAAGGCTGACAGACACGTCCAGTTCTTCATTCTTTGTACGTGGATTACTCAATTAGCTGGATTTGGTATTTGACGATTTAACACGGTCCAGGATCGTTTAGTTCTTCAAAACTCATCTGAGAGTTGTTGTCATAGCAACAGTTCTGGTAGCTCAAACCTGGCTTATTTTATATAAACAATATTAGATTGGGTCAATTTTAAGCAAAGGTAATACTGAAAGTACAGTCGTGGCCAAAAGTTTTGAGAATTACATAAATAATAGAAATTGGAAATGTTGCTGTTTTTATAATAGCAATTTGCATATACTCCAGAGTTTTATGAAGAGTGATTAGATGAATTGCATAGTCCTTCTTTGCCATGAAAATTGACTTAATCCTGAAAAAAAACTTTGTGAAAATATTTGTGTCATTCTCAAAACTTTTGGCCATGATTGTATGTACCGAATGCTGATATTTTCTTACAGTAGTAGTTATATACACTTGGGAAAATAGTAAAATAGTTTTAAAAAAATTATATAAATAAAACTTATGCAATCTGCACTTCGAAATAAAAGTACAAAATACAAACGCGTACTATTTAAGATACAAGTTTTAGTACAATTTGTGTATGATAATAGACATGCACATAGTCTATTCAAATTATTATTATTATTATTTTTTTTTTTTTAAGGAATAATAATTTATGCAGTTGTACATGTTTTTACAGCTAATATGATGGTGATTTGATGCTTTGCACAAGTTGCAGACACCTTTACCGATATCAAAATAATTTTGACGCCAAATTAATTTATACAGCCAGTTATTCCTTACACCGATTAAGAAACTAGGCTAACTATAATAAAAAAGAAATCTGCTGTAAATGTAAAACTAAATAAATTGCTAAATACTCTTGACACATGAAATTGTAAAGCCTGTAGCCCACAACAAAGGTGAAAAGTTACTGCGTATCATATTTAACAAACCGTTTACGAATTTTATGTTATTTTGCTCACATGGATAATTAAATATTAATCAGATGTCATTACCCTGCTGTGCCGTCTGCCAATCGTTGCCTTGCTGATCATGATTTCGAGGATCGATAAATCTGTCCTTCACAACACGCACCGTAATCTCAGATCAGTTCATCCAGACATTTTTTGAAGAACCAAATTAGCCAGAGATCAGTTATCAAGATTAAAAGATCCAGTATCTGTCAAATCATCATCTTAGATCACAGGTGTCAATACCAGTTCCTGGAGGGCCACAGCTCTGTACAGTTTAGTTCCAACCCTAATTAAACACACTTGATCAAACTAATTGAGTCCTTCAGGCTTGTTTGAAACCTACAGGTAAGGGTGTTGAAGCAGGGTTGGAACTAAACTGCAAAGCTGTGGCCCTCCAGGAGCTGGAATTGACACCTGTGTCTTAGATCATTTAAGCAAGGTAAGAAGAACGGACCTTGCTTAAATGATCTAAGGTAAGAAGAACGGACTCCTCCATGAACCGCCACCTTATCGTGGTGGAGGGGTTTGAGTGCCTGAGTGATCCTAGGAGCTATGTTGTCGGGGGCTAATGCCCCTGGTAGGGTCTCCCAAGGCAAAAAGGTCTTAGGTGACAGGTCAGACTAAGTGCGGTTCAAAAACCCCTTATGAGTGTACCAACATCGACGACCGTGACGTCGCCCGGTATGGCGCAGCCGGGGCCCCACCATGGAGCCAGGCCTGGGGTTGGGGCTCGTATGCGAGCGCCTGGTGGCCGGGTTTTTTCCCACGGAACCCGGCCGGGCTTAGCCCGAAGGAGCGACGGGGGACCATCCTCCTGCAGGCCCACCACCTGCAGGGGGAGCCGTAAGGGGCCGGTGCATTGTGGAACGGGTGGTGGTCGAAGGTTAGGACCACGACAAACCGATCGTCAGGCACAGAAACTGGCTCTTGGGACATGGAATGTCACCTCACTGGGAGGGAAGGAGCCCGAGCTTGTGCGGGAGGTGGAACGGTACCGACTAGAGATAGTCGGCCTCACCTCCACACACAGCTGGGGCTCTGGAACTCAACTTCTTGAGAAGGGCTGGACTTTCTTCTACTCTGGAGTTGCTCACGGTGAGAGGCGGCGGGCTGGTGTGGGCTTGCTTATAGCTCCCCAACTTAGCCGCCATGTGTTGGAGTTTTCCCCGGTGAACGAGAGGGTCGTCTCCCTGCGCCTTCGGGTCAGGGATAGGTCTCTCACTG
>CAIGQW010028141.1:69327-79854 GCA_903798125.1 Danio choprae
CCAACATTGTTCAGTATTAATCCTTTGTGTTTAAACTCAAACAGGTTTGGAACTAGGCCTGCCACAATAATCAATATATCGACTTATCGTGCAATACTTGGAGATTCATCCATTCATTCATTTTCATTTCGGCTTAGTCCCTTTATTAATCTGGGGTCGCCACAGCGGAATGAACCGCCAACTTATCCAGCATATGTTTTACGCAGCGGATGCCCTTCCAGCTGCAACCCATCACTGAGAAACATCCATACTCATTCATACACACTCATTCATTCATTGACACACATACACTATGGACAACCATGTAACATGCATGTTTTCAAGCATGTTTAGACCCTCAAATTCGCAATTCATTCCGGAGAAGAATAATCCACACAATTCCAATAGGGCCTAAAAATGAAATCAAAAATGCACATCTTGTCAGGGATGCACGGTTGTGCGTTCAATAGTAAATCTCCTCCAAAGGACCCCAAAAAAACAACCAAAAAACAGGAAATTCCCCAGAGCGCTGTATAATAAACAGATTGCTTTTTTAACTAAATTAAATGTACTTTTCAATAGCTATGTTTCCATCCAAAACTGGAATATCGCATAAAATATGTGCAAACAAAGGAGCGTCTCCACCCAGTGAGTCCAAGTGAACAAAATCGTCACTTCCTGGTAAACTGGCGCCGAATATCCAAAATAAAAAAGCAAAGTTCTGATCAAGCAACTTACTCAAACTCAAATCCTACTTTAATGTTTGATTATCAAATACAGCACATGACATTTTACACTGAACGCTTTAAACGGGAACAGTTGCGTAATCTGACTTTGTTCTGCTTGGCTGATTTCTTCAACAGTCTAGCGGTGCAGGAATAGTAAAAGTCTCCGCAGCTTCACACCATTAAACTGTTATCATCGGAGTTGAGCTTTGCCTTTAAGGAGAGTCTGAGTGCAGACCTGTATTACTGAAACAATGAAGCCACTCCGTAGTGTTTCCAACATCTAAAATACCCTTTACAACA
Organism: Danio choprae; assembly: GCA_903798125.1. Taxonomy (NCBI): domain Eukaryota; kingdom Metazoa; phylum Chordata; class Actinopteri; order Cypriniformes; family Danionidae; genus Danio; species Danio choprae. The sequence goes on from CAIGQW010028141.1 coordinate 70,335, forward strand.
ATGAGGTGCTGGGTATAATCTACATCACCATTCACAAGACTGGAGCTGATCTGTTATTTTTAGTTTTAAGACAAAGTTTCTTTTTATTAAAGAAGTCTCATCTGGCTCCATTGATTTGCTCAATAATATCAACACCAGTAATATACTGTATTACATATAGTCACACTTTACAATAACATTCTATTATTTAATGCATTTACTAACATGAACTAATAACTAACAATACTTGTACAGCATTTATTAATCATAGTTCAACATTTACTAATGCATTATTATCAAATTCTTGCTTGTTGGCATTAGTTGGAAAACAATAAACAACTTTATTAACATTAACTAATGTAAACTAAGATAAATAAATACTGTAATAAATGTATCGTTTAATTTTTGTTCATGTTAATACAGCTTAATATTAATACAGCCTTAATTATTCATTCATTCATTCATTCATTTTTCTTCGGCTTAGTCCCTTCATTCATCAGGGGTCGCCACAGCGGAATGAACCGCCAACTTATGCAGCATATGTTTTACACAGCGGATGCCCTTTCAGCTGCAACCCAATACTGGGAAACATCTATACACAGTCATTCACACACATACACTACGGCCAATTTAGTTTCTTCAATTCACCTATAGCGCATGTGTTTAGACTGTTGGGGAAACCGGAGCACCCGGAGGAAACCCACGCCAACACGAGGAGAACGTGCAAACTCCACACAGAAATGTCAACTGGCCCAGCCGAGACTCAAACTAGCGACCTTCTTGCTGTGAGGCGACAGTGCTAACCGCATGAGGCGAGTTCTCTGCAATTGTTATAAATGTTGGATCAACCTACAAATCCAAAAAAGTTACTAATCCGGGCCGTTACAGCCCTATTATAAATGTACAAACCCTTCTCTGTAAATCCTAACAGTGAAAAACCAAAAAGACACCCGAGAGATTGCGAGACACCAGCGAGACATACTAGCAGATCATCATCATCATCATCATGTGAATATATAACATTCTCCAGGCAGTATGTGGGTAAATAACAAGAATCTCTTCTTGTCTGTGTCCGTGTCAGTCTGCTGATGAATATGTTTGCATGGTAATCAGCTACTCCTCCACTGGAGTGGGCTTCACGCAGATTCTCTCCGCGTCACACACTGATGTCAGAAGCAGCATATCTACAAACACTTAACACTGACACTCCAGAAGTCCTCGTGTCATCTGTTTTTATCTTCCAGGAAATTTCACCAGGAAAAGAAAACAGACATGGGACACGTAGACAGGACACCCCCATGTCTTAAATGAGTAAGTAAAGGAATGGAAATTAAGATATTCTGAAGAATGTTGAAAAAAAAAAAAAGCAACATTCTTCAAAATATCTTCTTTTTTGTTCAACGTAAGACATTCAAACAGTGGTTGAGTAAATGATGAAAGTATTTAGGTTTTTGGGTGAACTATCCCTTTTAGGAATCTTGCTCATTCCACGCTAATCTAATGGCACATGCCCAGCGAGTACAGAGACATGAAGCGATACAGCAGCTGAAGAAAGAGAGACTAATGATCTTGTACAGTGAGCTCGAAACGAGACATGAATGCTGAATGTGGATGTGCTGGAGAAAGTGGACGTGGTGGAGATCTTGATGCTGATTCTTCATTTCACCCAGGAGTCGTTATATAACCCAGACCACCAAGGCTGAGGGGTGGGTGGTACATCACCATAAGAGCTCTACGCAGCATATATCATTTATATTAGGCTCTGTCAGAAATAATGCATTTCGGTGTGTGTGTGTGTGTGTGTGTGTGCTTGGGGAACGCAGGTTTGCTATCAAAAAACATTGTTTCAGTCTGCTGGCAAGGAAAGGTGAAGATCAGGTCAGAAAATAAACCATCCTTTACAGAAAATAAAGGAGAGTGGGTCAAAACTGGATGGTAATAAAACAAAGCACACAGATTATGTACAAATCCAACACAGGTTCATTGGAAATATGTGCTTTAGTCTACATTTTTTTCTAAACTGCAAAAACATACTTAAACATACGTCTGACTGCAGTTTATAGGTAAAATGAACACTGGGGGGTAGTATGACGGCAACAACTTTTATTCCTTTTCACACTAATGATATTAACAATTTATTATAAAAAAATAAATAGGGGGGCGACGCGGTGGCATAGTGGGTAGCACAATCGCCTCACAGCAAGAAGGTCGCTGGTTCGAGCCTCGGCTGGGTCAGTTGGCATTTCTGTGTGGAGTTTGCATGTTCTCCCCGTGTTCGCGTGGGTTTCCTCCGGGTGCTCCGGTTTCCCCCACAAATTGTCCGTAGTGTATAGCTAAATTGTCCGTAGTGTATGTGTGGTGAATGAGTGTGTATGGATGTTTCCCAGTGATGGGTTGCAGCTGGAAGGGCATCCGCTGCGTAAAGCATATGCTGGATAAGTTGGCGGTTCATTCCGCTGTGGCGACCCCAGATTAATAAAGGGAATAAGCCGAAAAGAAAATGAATGAATGAAATGAAAGAAATAAAGTAAATAAAAAGAGTAAAAAAGCACACAAATGAATAAAGTAAATAAATGAAATATTCATGCAGTTCTTTGCACAACACCAAATAAACACCACAAAGCAACGTAACACTGTGTATGATTTGTAATTTGTATTAAAAACACAAATGACAAAAACAAAAGAAATGAGTTATTAGAAAGTATTTGTGAAAACTATTATGTTTAAACACATTGAAAAATAATGATCTGTTAAGCAGCATTTGAGGCCTCACGGTGGCGCAGTGGGTAGCACAATCGCCTCACAGCAAGAAGGTCGCTGGTTCGAGCCCCGGCTGGGTCAGTTGGCATTTCTGTGTGGAGTTTGCATGTTCTCCCTGTGTTGGCGTGGGTTTCCTCCGGGTGCTCCGGTTTCCCCCACAAGTCTAAAAACATGCGCTATAGGTGAATTGGGTAGGCTAAACTGTCCGTAGTGTATGAGTGTGAATGAGTGTGTGTGGATGTTTCCCAGTGATGGGTTACAGCTGGAAGGGCATCCGCTGTGTAAAACATATGCTGGATAAGTTGGCGGTTCATTCCGCTGTGGCGACCCCAGATCAATAAAGGGACTAAGCCGAAATGAAAATGAATGAATGAATAAGCAGCATTTGAAAATGATTCAAAAAAGAATTACAATTTCACAGGAGGGCTAATACTTTTATTTGCAACTGTATGTTTATGTATACAGGATATACAGTAAGACCCTAACCCTTCCTCACACAGTGCAATCAATGCAATGCAATTAAAAGATTTCATTTACAGCACCCAAATAAAATGAGTTACTTTTCATGATCATTACATTGTGTGTTTGTGCTGTATTTTATGGTGAGCTAAATTAAATGCCGCTTTAAAACCCAAACTGAATTCGATAGCTTTGTTAGCATCACACGGACGCAAGCAAACACTATACAGCAGGCGTCACTGGAACTTGCCTTTATAAGGCAATCAATAAAAGCTTCTCCTGCATACAATCATTTCTTTTCTTAAGCTCACTCATTTCTCCGGGACGAACATCTTCTCTTCTCGTTTTTTCTATGTATCTACTCTTACTCCCACTCTCTCCTTCACTCTCTTTAATCTCCGCCATCAATCATATCTCTCTCTCTCTCTCTCTCTCCCCCTCTCTCTCTCTCTTTCTCTTCAGTTACACATTGTGCTTCTCTATAGTGAGGGGGAGCTGATCACCATCCAGCTCACAAAACGGCCAACGGCATGCAAAACACACATTTATTCTGATTTGTTTGAACATCGGGTGGCTCACTGTCGCCTCACAGCAAGAAGGTTGCTGGTTCGAGTCCCAGCTGGGTCAGTTGGCATTTCTGTGTGGAGTTTGCATGTTTTCCCTGTGTAGGCGTGGGTTTCCTCCGGGTGCTCCGGTTTCCCTCACAGTCCAAACACATGCGCTATAGAGGAATTGAATAAGCTAAATTGGCTGTTGTGTATGTGTGTTAATGTGAGAGTGTATGGATGTTTCCCAGCGATGGGTTGTAGCTGGAAGGCCATCCGCTGTGTAAAATATTTGCTGGAATAGTTTGCGGTTCATTCCGCTGTGGCGACCCCTGATTAATAAAGGGACTAAGCCGAAAATTAAATGAATGAATTAATGAATGAATGAATGAATGGTTGAACATCTTTACTCGCATTTTATGGTGGATGTACTAGGCTGGTAATGAGAGACTGACAATGTATAGTGGAGAAAATGTATTTACTTAAATGATGATTCAAACTTTCTACAGGGAATAAAATGATGAACTAACTTAGAGATGAGAAAAATTTGGAGATTTAGTAAAAAAAAAAAAGATGAGACGAGTAAATTTTAATTAATTAAAATCTGAAATTCAAGTAACATTAAATTAAATGTCATTTTAAAATAGTTTTGTCTTCATTTAAAACAAAGTTGAAGTCAGAATTATTGGCATTTTTCACAGTATTTCCTATAATATTTTTTCCTCTGGAGAAAGTCTTATTTGTTTTATTTCGGCTAGAATAAATGCATTTTTTTGTTTTTTTTTACATTTTAAGGTCAGTATTATTCGCCCCCCTAAGCAATATGTTTTTCGATTGTCTACAGAACAAACAATCATTATACAATGGCTTGCCTAATTACCCTAACGTACCTAATTGACCTAGTTAAGCCTTTAAATGTCACTTTAAGCTGAATATTAGTATCTTAAAAAATATATAGTCAAATATTATGTGCTGTCATCACTGCAAAGATAAAATAAATCAGTTATTAAAACTATTATGCTTAGAAATCTGTTGAAAAAAATCTAAATAAAAATGACAAATTTGACCTCTTCCCAACAAGGAAAACCACCAACAATCAAGAATGCATGATTATATGGTCATGTTGATTTTGCAATCAAAATATGTCATTATAATGGAAGTCAATGGGTCAAAAACAACCCCGAACATATCGAAAGGGTAGTCAATTTCCCCAGAGTGTATTGTTGTTTTTATTCCTAAACATTTTCCCAAAACATGTGTCAAAATAAGATTTGTCAGCAAAAATCATTACATTTGCTGAAACACAGAGAATGTTGTGGTAATAATTCCCCTCAAAATCACCCCAGAGTGGATGAAAACATCCCCAACAGCACACAAGGGTTAATGCAAAAACCAATGCATATCCATATGCCTATTGAACCATGGAGGTCATACCGAGCGGTTCAATATTATAGTATTGCAGCATCTCGAGTAACTAACTATAACTAATAATTTAATAACTAAAACGAATAAGTAATGTAACATACTGCTAATATGACTCTAAATATAAATATTGAAACTATTCAGGCTTGTTAGGATGCCCAAGCAATTTTCAATTGAGGAAATGAATCAGTGAATGTCTCTGCATATTAAACGACACCAAAAATTGACACGCCACCTCCTTAGTCCTTATACAACACATTTATAGCAACAGTTAATGATTAACACTCGCATTTATTCAGCAAATTAATCCAAAGTCAGAGAGCAACTAATCCATAAAATGAGATGCACAAAATTAATTAAAGCACAATCAGTCTGAAAGCCTGCTCTTTTATATGTGCTTGTCAGAACAGGACACAAATCGGGTCTGTGCGCGCACGCCGTCTATGACACACATTAATAAAGCTCCTTTGTATTTGCTTTAAGGGTACTAGGCAATCGACGGATCTGAGAGCATGACATTATGGAGCTGTTGTTTCGAGTTCTTCTGAATGGCATGCTTGTTTTTGGGAAGGTAAAACTGGCGGCACATGCAAACCTGAGGGAACAGAAGTGGGCAGAAACAGCACACGCATTTCAACAGAATCTACTTATATAAACTCCCACTCAGAAGCTGTGTGTGTGTGCGTGTGCGTGTGTGTGTGTGTGTGTGTGTGTGTGCGTGTGCGTGTGCGTGTGTGTGTTGGAGAAATGAATGATATCCCCTCCCACACCTGAAACTATATAATCACATTGTATTTACTGAACGTTTTCTTCACAACTACTGCGTATAGAGTAATAAGGCTAATGTTGTTTTGGTATATTGCTCATTTACACAACAGTTCTGTCTGGTTCTCGAATCTGATTGGCTGATAGCCGTGCCATATTCTGCAATAGCAGCACTCCTACAGTCTCTTCACCCTTGTCTATTACTCCGCCCACATAGAGTGACAGCAGATCAGTAAACTCACTACAGTTGGACAAATATTGCAGCTGTTGGACAACATAATGTACTTCTGAGGCTTTTATTAGCCACGAATATAGTTGTTTAGATTGCAACCATGCAGTTTACTTATAAGGACAGTCCCTATTTTAAAATATTACCACAGTAATCTGGTAATGTTGGCTTCGATTTGGATTTTTCGGGGTTAATTATTGTGTTATCCCTATTGCAACAGAGAAATACTGGGAAATTTCATGCCGTTCAGCCTTATAATCTTAAAATGCTGTGCAAAATCTCCTGTTTTGTCATCACTTTAGACATTACGCAAGAGAATCAATCAAACACTAGCTCTGAGGTGACATTGGTGAATTAGCAACGGTATCTGCTGTTCTGACGTCAGCTGCAGACATGAATGAACGGTGGAAGAAAGTAGTTCCTCATACAAAAGGATTTTTAGACTCTCCGTGTTTGATTTTCTTTTTTATATACACGATTATGCCGTCAAACTGTTGTATAAACGCAATATCACACTTGTAGCTGTACGATATGGCTGTATATCGTCACTGGTGAGACACTAAGGCACTTGGCGTGTGGCCTCAAGCCAACACACGCCTCCTGATATACAGCCATATCGTACTGATACTCGTGTGATATTGCTCATATATACATAGTACTCGAACCAGCGACCTTTTTGCTGTGAGGTGACAGTGCTAACCACTGAGCCACCGTGCCACCATGGAACTATATTGTGCAAACCTATTTATTAAGTTGCAATATTTATGTATAATTAAATATTGCCAGTACTATTTTTCATCTCTGATTATGGTCTGTCACATTACAGAATACAATGATGAATAAAAAAGCTAAACGTGACATATATATATATATATATATATATATATACCAAGGAATAAAAGTTGATGCACCTGAGGCAGCAAAGCCTTTCTCTGCTTCTAAAAGTGTTTCTCTGACTGCGTATCTTATAAATAAATAAATGAATGCCTCACAAAAAACCATCAGACAGAAACGACACCCACAATTTATGATACAAACCAATGAGAAGACAAAACGCACCCACCCACACACACACACACTCAGAGGCAGAAACACACAAGCGATCTGTTCTTGGCAGTTATTGTTTCTCTCTCTTCATCCTCCTCTGACAGAGTACTACAAGTTTGGTTATAATGATATATATTCTCTGTCTGCAAACAAATTCTCCCCTGCCCTCAATCTACAATAGTAAAATGGAAACAATCTGTAAAATGTCTGCCTGGAAATGCTTTACTAAATAATCTGATCAGTAAAGTGAGCAGGAAATCTTTACTAGTGAACATTGTTGGTCTTAAATTGCATAATTGTGGGAAAAAATGTCTGTTTTTGGTAATCTTTAATCAAAATCGAACAATTTGCTTACACTCCGGAATGGCAGTCCTTCTCTGATGATGTCGGCTTGACTGATTGGCCGAATTATGCATAGCCACGCCCCTCAAACAGTTAGTTTGCTGCAATTAAAAGATGATAGGAGGAGTGCAAAAACAAAACCCCGCCCCCTACTCAATATTCCGTTTCAGCTGGAAATAAGTCATCATACGGAAATAAAAGTCTTCAGCACCAGTTCGCAGACTTTAAAATAGTTCAATAACAGCATTAGAGACGTTTAAGAAGAAGAAGAAGAAAGTTTAAAAAGATTTAAATCTCCCAATTAATCTATATATATTAATTTAGGAGTGTAAATGAACTTGTAAATTAGAGTCAGCATAAACTGGAAGTTGCTGCAGACTTTTATTTTGGTTTGATGACGTATTTCCATACTGAAACGGAGTATTGAGTAAGGATTTATTTTTGTTCAATCATCTTTCACTAGCAGCAAACTAACGGTTGGAGGGGCGTGGCTATGCATATTCTGCAGATCTGTCAAACTGATGTCACCAGAGAACGACAGTCGTTCAGCGGTGCATTTCTGAAAACCATTGTTAACCAACTGAGGTCACAAGTTCCAAACAAAAATATAGAATTTCTGAACCTAAATGAAATTATTTTTACCTCATTATTTGACCTTATATTTTGACATTATTATTTGACCATATATATGATTTATAGGCTACATGAGATTAGCCTACGTGCTAGCTATTGTAAGTGGTTTTATATATTCTCCACTCATTCATTCATTCATTTTCATTTCGGCTTAATCCCTTTATTAATCTGGGGTCGCCACAGCGGAATGAACCACCAACTTATCCAGCATATGTTTTACGCAGCGGATGCCCTTCCAGCTGCAACCCATCACTGGGAAACATCCACACACACACTCATTCACACACATACACTACGGACAATTTAGCTTACCCAATTCACCTATACCACATGTCTTTGGACTTGTGGGGGAAACCGGAGCACCCGGAGGAAACCCATGCCAACACGGAGAACATGCAAACTCCACACAGAAATGCCAACTGACCCAGCCGAGGCTCGAACCAGCGACCTTCTTGCTGTGAGGCGATCGTCCTACCCACTGCGCCACCGTGAGGCCCTATATTCTCCATAATGTTTGTAAAAAATAATAATAAGCCCTATATGTGCCTATTACATTAATATTAACAACAAATGCGTGTTTTTCTCAAAACTAATATTGCATTTAATAAAAAAAATGTGTAGGGCCTCACGGTGGCGCAGTGGGTAGCACGATCGCCTCACAGCAAGAAGGTCGCTGGTTCGAGCCTCAGCTGGGTCAGTTGGCATTTCTGTGTGGAGTTTGCAAGTTCTCCCCGTGTTGGCGTGGGTTTCCTCCGGGTGCTCCGGTTTCACCCACAAGTCCAAAGACATGCGCTATAGGTGAATTGGGTAAGCTAAAAATTGTCCGTAGTGTATGTGTGTGAATGAGTGTGTATGGATGTTTCCCAGTGATGGGTTGCAGCTGGAAGGGCATCCGCTGCGTAAAAACATATGCTGGATAAATTGGCGGTTCATTCCGCTGTGGCGACCCCAGATTAATAAAGGGACTAAGCCGAAAATAAAATAAATGAATGAACGAACGAAAAGTGTATGAGTGTGCGTGTAAAACGATATAATTTAAACAAAGCAAAAAAATAATAATAATTTAATGTGAATTTTCTCTAAGGACGTTGTTACTCTGCCCCATTTAGAGCGTCATTGCTGAGGTTTAACGTTAAAATTAACGTGGTCCAAACGACAGATCTGCAACAGAACCACTACGGTTTTGTTGTTGTTTGGGAAACGCATCCCAGAGCGGAAGCAAATGGTCAGGTTTTGATTAATTATTGCCAAAACTAACCCTCAGATGGTTCCAGTGGTTTTATCTTCTGTTGAACACTAAAGAAGATACTTTGAGGAAAGCTGAAAGCCATTGACTTCC
>CAIGQW010028141.1:133034-145204 GCA_903798125.1 Danio choprae
GGGGAAACCGGAGCACCCGGAGGAAACCCACGCCAACACGAGGAGAACATGCAAACTCCACACAGAAATGCCAACTGACCCAGCCGGGGCTCGAACCAGTGACCTTCTTGCTGTGAGGCGATTGTGCCACCATGCTGCCAATATATATTGTATTTTATTCTAAAAATATAATTATTGATCCTACATTTAAACCTACATTTAATTTAATAATTGTAATTTACTACTAGTTACTGAAGGTGCATCTATAAAACAATCTTTATGCTATAAAATATTCCTAAATATTTGACATTTTTAGCTGCAAAATAAAATGCTTAAAATGTCTCACTGCGTCCAAACGATTAAGAAATGTTGTGTTAGCATATTATAATGTTTTCATGATCAGGTGACACTAAAGACTGGAGCAATGACGCTAAAGATTCAGCTCAGAAATAAAGTACAGATTTAAAATATATTCACATATTAATATTTTGACAATGTTTTTTGATGTTCTACCAACCCCAAACCTCTGACTGCTAGTACTAATTCCCAGATCTTTAATAAAGACCATTTCTGAAAACTGCAGAGCGGATTGCAAATGTAATAATCCAAAAACCAAATGAACACTGCTATTAAACACTGTTTATTAATGTGAACAATAGCCGCAGCAGGTAGGCGTCCAGTGTTATTTCCTGTCATAGGAATAAGGTTATTTGACTGACTACGTTACTTTCTATATTCTTCATACAAAATATCTGCAAATTCATTCATTCATTTTCCTTCGGCTTAGTCTCTGATTTATCAGAGGTCGCCACAGCGGAATGAACCACCAACTATTCCGGCATATGTTTTATGCAGTGGATGCCCTTCTAGCCACAACCCAGTACTGAGAAACACCCATACACTCTCACATTCACACAGACACTCATACACTACGGCCAATTTAGTTCATCCAATTTACCTATAGCGCATGTCTTTGGACTGTGGGGGAAACCGAGGCACCCGGAGGAAACCCATGCCAACACGAGGAGAACATGCAAACTCCTCACAGAAATGCCAACTAGCCCAGCCGGGACTCAAACCAGCGACCTTCTTGCTGTGAGGCGACAATGCTAACCGCTGAGCCACCGTGCCACCCGTTGGGACAACATGAAGGAATTAGATTAACTTAATAGTTTTTACAAACTGAACATAAAACTATTAAGCTTTCCCCCCAAAACACTTAAGCACTGTGTAGTCTCATTTTAAATAAGTAGTTTGAACCCACAACAAGCGTGTGCTACAGTATTGTATTGTCAGGTTAGCAACATGCTAATCAATTTAGCATTTTATGTCAGCTAGTGCTCCAAATACCATATTATTTTCCTGCAAAGGCTTAGTAATCCTAGTCAACAGAGCTAGTTGAAAAATAGCTATTCTGAACTAGCAGCTTGGCTAGCTTGAACATTCATGCAGATTCACAACACATGAGATACTTTAACTCGAGCTGGAGGCTGAATGCACAATTTAAGGCCAGGCGTCTGACCTTTGACCTTTAGTTCTTTGCCTGTCCTTCTCATAATGTTGACGCACATTTGCTCTCTCTCTCTCTCTCTTGCTCTCTCTCTCTCTCTTTTTACAGCATTGTGCAGTAATAAGGATGCCAATGAATATTATATGCCCACATTAGCGATGCTATTTTGTCTGAAAATGAGTGGGGGGGGGTTGAGAGCTTTACAGCTTGATGGACATTAAGTCAACATGCCAAACTGCTGCTTTTGCCCCACAGCCCTTCAAAAGCGGCCATACTGTCTATTCAGCAGAATATGCTGACATAACAACATTTCCCAATCGATCCTTTCATATTTAAAGACGCATGTTGAGCCATGACCACACAATCACATGAAAACGGACACCAAAAAACCTGGAGAGACAGACGCAGGCGTTTACTCTGTCATACACACCACACACAAACAATATATATTTAATAATACTTCACTTAAAACATCTGTGAAGCGACAAACCGATAATAAATGCAATTGCTAGATCCCATATAAATGCATTTTACAGCAGCTCCGTCCTGATGAACACACATGTATCCACACACGTGTAGCTTCTGTGTCAACACACATACAGCCACACATGCATCACATCATAAATCCAGCGCCAGTTATTAATCACACACACACATACACACACACACACACACACATTGTAGATACACGCAGTAAAGATATAAACAACATGCAACAGCAGCCCTGCACCAGCAAGACGATGTGAAGGGGAAAAGAAAATGTACGTACCACACATGAGCAGAGCAGAGGAAGCTTCGCACGAGCCCTCATCAGACACAAACAACCGAAGCAAACGCCAAACGCAATGAGGGGGAAAAACAGGGATGAAAAGTGAGGGAAAGATACAGTGGCTGGACAAGTGCGTAAAGGAGAGAGGGAGAAAGAGAGAGAGAGAGAGAGAGAGAGAGTTGGTGTAGGAACACAAAGAAAGCTGGCAGACGGCTCCAGCTCTGAGTCACTGAACAGGTTTGTGACAGAGAGAAAAGAAAGAGAGCGGGTGGGAGAGATGAGAGGAGGGATATGAGAGACCAGCTCACCTACGCTTGTGCTGGAAGAAGAAGAAGATCCCCATCATGCATGCGCTTTACACACACGCTGAAGAACGAAGCCTCTCTATTGGCTCTCGTAGAGAAGCTATGTGGCCATATATTCATATGAAAAATCACAACTGGTTTATAGGTTTATTGCCATTTAGCCTGAGGTCCTCTACACACTGTAAAAATGTCTGTGATATAAAGTCATAAAATTGGTAAAAAAAAAAAAGTAAAACTGCTACAGTAAAAATCTGTATATATATATATATATATATATATATATATACGGTGAATTATTGTAAATTCACATTCCCAGAATTCCCTCAAGGACACTTTTTATGCTTGTTTGTTGACATGACTGTAATTCTTGCTACAGTAAAAAAAAATTGTCTGTGATGCAATTATTTATTATTTGCTGTAGTTAAAAAAATTGTAAAAACAGTTACAGTAAAAATCTAACATATATATATACAGGGATTTACCGTAAATCCCCTTTCCAGGAATTCCCTTCAGGACACTTCACTTTCATTCATTCATTTTCATTTCGGCTTAGTCCCTTTATTAATCAAATTGACATCTAACATTGACATTAAAGAAGTCAAAAGTCAATTTTAAGACTGTCCAGTGATTGATTTTTGACGTGTTTTTGATGCTATTGTTAGATTCATTCATTCATTTTCATTTCGGCTTAGTCCCTTTATTAATCTGGGGTCGCCACAGCGGAATGAACCACCAACTTATCCAGCATATGTTTTACGCAGCGGATGCCCTTCCAGCTGCAACCCATCTCTGGGAAACATCCATACACACCCATTCACACTCATACACTACGGACAATTTAGCTAACCCAATTCACCTGTACCGCATGTCTTTGGACTTGTGGGGGAAACCGGAGCACCCGGAGGAAACCCACGCCAACACGGGGAGAACATGCAAACTCCACACAGAAATGCCAACTGACCCAGCCGAGGCTCGAACCAGCGACCTTCTTGCTGTGAGGTGAACGTGCTATCCACTGCGCCACCGTGAGGCCCCGCTATTGTTAGATGTCAATTTGATTTATTTATTTTTTGTGTATATTCTAGTGCTGGGAGACACGGTGGCTCAGTGGTTAGCACTGTCGCCTCCCAGCAAGAAGGTCACTGGTTCGAGTCCCGGCTGGGTCAGTTGGCATTTCTGTGTGGAGTTTGCATGTTCTCCCCGTGTTGGTGTGGGTTTCCTCCGGGTGCTCCGGTTTCCCCCACAGTCCAAACACATGCACTATAGGTGAATTGAATAAACTGTATAATAACTGTATTATTCAACTGTAACTTGAATAAATTGGCCGTAGTGTATGTGTGTGAATGAGTGTGTATGGATGTTTCCCAATACTGGATTGCAGCTGGAAGGGCATCCGCTGTGTGAAACATATGCCTGATAAGTTGGCGGTTCATTCCGCTGTGGTGACCCGATGAATAAAGTGACTAAGCCGAAGGAAAATGAATGAATATTCTAGTGCTCATACAGATTGAGACAATTCATTTTAAGCAACGTGTTTATGCAGATAAATTAAAAAAAAGACCAATAAATGACGACTCGTCCTGCACTACACTCATTTGTTTTCCTGTTAGGAAAATTATTTCCTAGTGTCCTTAAAAGAAAATGACGTCATACCTCTATCCACATCAGAACGTATGTTATGCATGACAAACTTTTATATTATGTAAAACAGGTTCCATCACTTCCAGCTCAGTTCTTTTGCATGTTACATTAAAAATACAGAGCCTTTTTTTTTTTACTCAAGATGCCTTTAAAGGAACTCGTTCGTTTTCTTTTCAGCTTAGTCCCTTTATTAATCTGGGGTCGCCACAGCGGAATGAACCACCAACTTATCCAGCATATGTTTTACGCAGCGGATGCCCTTCCAGCCGCAACCCATCACTTGGAAACATCCATACACACCCATTCACACCCATTCACACTCATACACTACGGACAATTTAGCTTACCCAATTCACCTATATCGCATGTCTTTGGACTTGTGGGGGAAACCGGAGCACCCGGAGGAAACCCACAACAACACGAGGAGAACATGCAAACTCCACACAGAAATGCCAACTTACCCAGCCGAGGCTTGAACCAGCGACCTTCTTGCTGTGAGGCGATCATGCTACCCACTGCGCCACCGTGAGGCCTCTTTAAAGAAGCTACTGCAGATGAACATAAGTTTCTCTTTTCTCACTACCGTTCATATATTATAAATAATATAATATATGGCAATAATAAAAGGTTACACTGCTGTTACCATTGCCTTTAGTTTGAAATAATGCAGAAATAATGATTGTTTTAAACAGGACAATACTGTTTGTCAGAGAGTCCCAACTCAAACTCACACCACTGACTGTTCCAGGCTGGTCAACACATGAAGAAAATGTCTTATCAAAGTGTAATCAACAAGAAGTTCTAGCCGGCAGCTAGCTCTCTGCAACTCTCATATGGTCACCCAGTGAAGCTAAGCAGAGCTTAGAACGGTCAGTACCAGGATGGGAGACCACATGGGAAAGCTAGGTTGCTGCCGGAAGTGGTGTTAGTGAGACCAGCAGTGGGCGCTCAACCTGTGGTCTGTGTGGGTCCTAACGCCCCAGTATATAGATGGGGACTCTATACTGCTCACCGTTTTTCGGATGAGACTGAATCTCCCAGAAGGTCCTTCAAAAAAAAGTTTAATCCTGGCCAAATTTGCCTATTGGCCTCTGTCCATTATAGCCTCCTAACCATCCCCATATCATAATTGGCTTGATCCTCTCTACCAATCAGCTGGCGCAATGTGAAGTTTATTTATGAACTAATTTGGAGAGGATCGTGTGCTTATGATTGCTGCGGCTGGTCCCGCATTATCCAATTCATGATTCACCAATCAAACGATTCCTAAGCCACTATAAATACCCTGAGTTCCAAATCACAGCCATTTTTGTTTTGAAGAATCCCCCCTTCCACCCCTACTCCTCCTTTCCTAGATGGGTGACACGGTGGCCCAGTGGTTAGCACTGTTGCCTCACAGCAAGAACGTCACTGGTTCTAGTCCTTACCAAGCCAGCCGACGTTTCTGTGTGGAGTTTACACGTTCTCCCCGTGCTCACGTGGGTTTCCGCCGGGTTCCCCGGTTTCCTCCCACCGTCCAAAAACATGCAACTTAAGTTAATTGACTAATCCAACTCGGCATCATACACATGCTCCTAGTAAGTAGTCATCTCAAGAGCAATCACTATCTGTTCATTAGCTACTACAGCAGGGGAGTTCTCCAGATCTACCTGAGCTCAAACTCCCCTCTCGCCTTGCAAACGGGAGGGAGCCCCGGGCTCGAGGATCTATGAGCTCAGGGCTCTCTCCCGGGACAGCATGCCAAACAAGCTTTATAACCAATCATCAGCTAAGTGTGAACTCTAGAAATGGCTGCCGTCGCATGGATGCTGCACACTGGTGGTGGATGGGGAGATTCCCCCCAAAAATGTGTAAAGTGCTTTGAGTGTCCAGAAAAGTGCTATATAAACGTAAGGAATTATTGTTCTTATTAAAATATAAAATAAAGTCATATGTTATAATTCGTACAGCTAATAGGTTTCAATTCTAAAAGGGAAGGAATGATATTTTAACAAAACAGAAATTTCTTGGGGTTCTTCATCAGTAAGAGGAAGCTGGTGGATTGTATTCAGGATCTACAGATACTATCAAATGCTTGTAAGTTTCTAATCGTGCTCCTTTTTCCAGATATCGAGTTTATTTTTCCATCATACAGCATTAATTCTGTCTGATGGATCTGTGCCATCACTCTGTTGGCTTTAAACCGTCTTGTTATTTTTGTGTCCGCTGTATATACAGTATGTGGTGTGATATTGTTGGCTTGCTTGTTCGGTTTCAATGAGCTTTTCTGTTTATGCTATGTAAAGCATGTCATGCACTGACTGAAAGCACTATATTAAGTAAACATATTTGCTGACATTGCTATTAGCAGCTCGGTCAGTTGCATAAGAAACCTTTCAGGCAATGTAAACATGTCAGCGCTTTCAATTAAGTTTTCGTAGCATTTCTCAAATATGTCATTAATAACTTTGTATGTGAAACATTTGGAATGTTTGGAAATCTGATGTATGATCATATATGAACATATGTCTAAAATTATAGCTAATATATTTGACCATATATGTACATATTTGTAATTTCAACGGTTGAAAAACAATATATGCATTGTAAAAAATCCCTCATGTTGTCCCAACACAAATCAATTAAGTTAACTTAATAATGTTTACTAATTTAAGTGGATTGAACATAAAACAATTAAGTTGTGCCACAAAAACCTTAAGAATTGCTTTGTTTTAACTCTTTTAAATAAGTAGTTTGAACAAGCAGCAAAAGTCATTATTTTTTGAGTCATATATGAGAAATAGGGGTGTCACGGTGGCGCAGTGGGTAGCACGATGGCCTCACAGCAAGAAGGTCACTGGTTTGAGCCTCGGCTGGGTCAGTGGACATTTCTGTGTTTGTTTGCGTGTTCGTGTGGGTTTCCTCCGGGTGCTCTGGTTTCCCCCACAAGTCCAAAGATATGCGGTACAGGTGAACTGTGTAAGCTAAATTGTCCGTATGTATGGAGCATATATGAGACATATGGACATGTATGGGACATATACACCATATATGAGTGTATATGGATGTTTCCCAGTGATGGGTTGCAGCTGGAAGGGCTTCCACTGCTTAAAACATATGTTGGTGGTTCATTCCGCTGTCGCGACCCCAGATTAATAAAGGGAAAAGAAAATGAATGAATGAATATGACAAATATTTATATATGTGAAATCCAAACATGAACTTGTATGTCATATATGTAATTTCTATATTGCACATATAAGAATCAGAATCACAATTGTGTTTATTGCCATGTACTGTAAGGGAAATGTTTCACATTACTAGAATTGTTTTTGGTGATTAGTGCATTCACATAAAAATAAATAACAAGGTATACATTACCAGATTATTCTGTGCAAATGGTGCAAGCGTATATACAGTAGCTTGTGCAAATAGTGCAAATGTACAAAAAAAACTACTTTAAATGAATGGCTCTGTGTGTAGACACAATGTGACACACCAATTACTGACCTTTTCATGCACATGTCCAATTATATAGTCATTCTGGAAAAAGAGATGCACATCATATGAGCATATGCTGTCCTCTTTTGTTTCATACAAAACGTATATGTTAAAATTACTATGACTTTACGGGGATCTTGTAAGCTGCTTTACATTACATAAAAATGTACAAAAGGTCAGTAAAAAATGAGACAGAAATATTATATTCTGATTTACAGAAGGGCTGGACGGTGGCGCAGTGGGTAGCACAATTGCCTCACAGCAAGAAGGTCGCTGGTTCGAGCACCGGCTGGGTCAGTTGGCATTTCTGTGTGGAGTTTGCATGTTCTCCCCGTGTTGGCGTGGGTTTCCTCCGGGTGCTCCGGTTTCCCCCACAAGACCAAAGACATGCGGTACAG
The DNA here is from genome assembly GCA_903798125.1 of Danio choprae. Taxonomy (NCBI): domain Eukaryota; kingdom Metazoa; phylum Chordata; class Actinopteri; order Cypriniformes; family Danionidae; genus Danio; species Danio choprae. The sequence goes on from CAIGQW010028141.1 coordinate 141,117, forward strand.
GTGAATTGGGTAAGCTAAATTGTCCGTAGTGTATGAGTGTGAATGAGTGTGTATGGATGTTTCCCTGTGATGGGTTGCAGCTGGAAGGGCATCTGCTGCATAAAACATGAGCTGGTTAAATTGGCGGTTCATTCTGCTGTGGCGACCCCAGATTAATAAAGGGACTAAGCCGAAAAAAAAATGAATGAATGAATGATTTACAGTAGCTTGAAAGAAAAGTAGTAACGTAGATGTAACTAATAAATACATAAACAACAACACAGGCTCATGTATTGGAAATATGTGCTTTAACCTACATTTTTGTGAAACCTACATTTTACTTAAACATACGTTTGACTGCAGTTAAAATGAACACTAGGGGGCAGTATGACGACAACAACTTTTGTTTCTTTTCACATTAATGATATTTACTGGCCCATATTTTTGACAAGTGAAGGATTATTTACATGTGTATATTCGCATAACAGCTAATACATACCACAAAACTACTTAATGCTGTCTATGATTTGTAATGAATATAGTTGTCTTATTGTCTATGTCCATATGGACAACTTTTCTGGTGTGGTCAGTTTGCTCGGTAGCTTACTTCGTATGGTGTACATGTGCCGCAGAGCACAACCAATGCAAAGTGGTTAGTGCATCGACACATGGCATTCCGGTGCTCACGGCGAGTTAAATTCCCGCCTTGAGGTCCTACTCCAATCCTTCCCTTCTCTCCGCTCCCCACACTTTCCTGTCTATACTCTCCTACTGTCCTATCAATTAAACCCAAAAAAAATAATTATAAAAAAACAATGTGTTTTTCTCTTGTGTTTGCTTTTGAAACATTATTGGTTGGGTTTAGATCAGTGGTTCTCTAGGTGATCTGTACGACAAGTGGTGAATTCTCATAGACGTGCACAAGAATGACGTGTGTCTACAATGTACAACAAAGCATAGCCTAGGTAACACATTTCAGATCCACAAACATGTAGACAGTGCCCTCTAGTGGATTTGTCATCTTAAACGTGCAACTAAATGTACCCTGAGCAATGTATTTTACATTTCTCAAAAACGTAGGCTGGAATATTCCAATGAGCCTGGGCTGGCATAAAAGCATAATTACATTCTTAAAAGTTTCGCATCTCTCTGAGCTTTGTCCTTCCTGTGTGTTTATTTATGGGTCTAAAAATGCTGAGTGACTTGTCAGTGGGGGCGATGATGACTAATGACCACCTCTGTAAACAAAGTCAAGCCCATTAATGGCATTAAACGCTCACAGAAGGAACTATAAACAATTCAAAACCAACCGAAAACAAACAAACAATGTGCCAAGCCTATAGCCCCGCGGCCTGTGATTCTGCCTCCAGCTATACTGAATAGACAACAGACGTACAGCATCGCTCAACAGCTAAACAAAGGAAATAACTGGAAAGGGATGAGATGGAAAGGATATAAAACAGGATTGAAAACAGGACAGAAAACTGGAGAAGACATAAATTGACAGGAAAGGGATAAGGAACAGACATAATATGGTTCAAAACAAACTAGACAGCATAGGATATGGCTGGACTTGATAGGACAGGGTCAGGACATGATGGGACAGGATATAGCATGATGGGGTGGGACAGTATACTGTAAAAGACAGGACTGAACTCAATACATAATATTCAGGATGAGACATTTTTGGATAAAGCTAAATTGGCCATAGTGTATGAGTGTGAATGTGAGAGTGTATGGGTGTTTCCCAGTACTGGGTTGCAGCTGGAAAGGCATCCGCTGCGTAAAACATATGCTGAATAAGTTGGTGGTTCATTCCGCTGTGGCGACCCCTGATAAATAAAGGGACTAAGCCGAAGGAAAAATGAATGAATGAAATTTTTGGATAGGACAGGACATGATTGCATGAGTATTTGTATGTATTTTTGTAAAGTGTGTTTCTAGCATACAATGTAAAAAATGCCGGGTCTTCATAACCCAACTTTGGGTCAAATACAGACACACCCAAAGTTAAAAATGACACTTTTAACCCAACAGTTGCGTTTGTAAATATTTGACCCAATGTTTGGTTAGAACAAGCATTTTTAGAGTGTATGTTTATTCATGTTAAAAATAATCACTGAAACGTAAACCAGTAACATACTTTCAGCATCGAAATACACAATAGTGACGCCTAACATCTAAAATGTAGATTATTTACTCTATGTATAGTTTAAAATCATGGTATTTGTCATTTTGATTAGAGGCTTAAAATATTGCTTTAATATTGAATAAAGTTTGTTGCACGATTACAGTATGTCTAATAAATATCTTCACTATAAAACGGTTGTATAGGTTTAGGAGTAGGCTTAATTTAGTTTAACTCAATTCACCTATAGGGCATGTGTTTGGACTGGGGAGGACCCGGAGGTAACCCATGCCAACACGGGGAGAACATGCAAACTCCACACAGAAATGCCAACTGACTCAAACCAGCGACCTTCTTGCTGTGAGGCGACAGTGCTAACCACTGAGCCACTGTGTTGCCCCTAGCATCAGTTAAAACATACACAAATATATATTTTGTGAATGTAAATATTACATACAACTAACCTTTTGTTACAACGTGAGGTTTGAAAACGAACTTGAGGATCCACATGCAGGTTTACTGGAGTAAAACAGGTAGGCTACAACGGCAGTAGATGTCAATATTCTACCTAGGCAATACAAAGCGTAATCCAAACAACAGGCAATAGATCATAGTGGGCAGCAAACAATCAAGAAACAAACAGTCCAATGTCAAAATAAATGTATTTGTGTGTGTGTGTGTGTGTGTGCTACTTAAATAGTCCTGGCAATGGGAAACAGGTGAAACTGTAATCATTGCATTTGTTTGTGGGAAATGGAGTCCAGGAGGGTTGATATAGGATTATATGAGAGCGAATGGATAAGATGCATGATACAATTCACACCATACTAAACAGGATATAAGACAAGACAGAACAGGGGCACAGAACATAAAAAAATATTAAAATAGTATAGGGTGGGTTAGGTTAGGATGGGATGGGAAGCGGTGGAACAACATAATGACAGGAGGATACAGTATATAGCATACTGCAACAGAAAGGGCATGGTTGTATAGGACAAGGGACAGGACAATATAAATAAGGTGTAGGATACAATACATAACATTTAGATATGGGATTGAATGGGGCAGGATAGGATGTGGCTGAAAAGAACGGGGCATTAGGGGACAGGACAAGACAGGACATGATAGGACAGGGCACGGTACAGGACTCAAGACAGAAAATGTTTAGCCCATGACATGATGGGACAAGAATGGATATATGGGAAGGGATGGGACATGATTAGAGACAGGACAGAATACAACAGCATTCTTGACAGAACATTCTGGATATGTTAGGATAAAAATAAGAGGACGAAATACAATATATACATATATACCATACTAAACAGGACATGGATGAAGAGCGTAGTGCAGTGTGGGAAATAGGACAGAAGTGGATAGGATAAGATACAGGATAGGGATGAGTAAACATAGGATGGACTGGATGGACCATATCATGGACTGGATATAATAAGATGGAATGGGATGAGACAGGATAGGATAACAGACAAGACAGAATACAAAACATTCTTGACGACTCGTGGATAGATAGGATGTGACAGGTAACAGGACAGGACAAGACAAGAGCCAGGACAGGATACAACACATGCTATAGTGAACAGGACACAATGTAATTCGACAGGACAGGACCATACGAAACAGAACAGAGCTAAAACATTGAACAGACTACATATATGTATAATTTTAACCATGACAAGACATGATTGAGGAGCAGATATGATAGGATAGGGTAGGACATGATAAGATATAGGATATGATATGTGTACTATAGGATAGGATATCTGTACTATAGGATAGGATAGGATAGGATAGGATATCCGTACTATAGGATAGGATAGGATAGGATAGGATATATGTATGATAGAATAGGATATCTGTACTATAGGATAGGATATGATAGGATATCTGTACTAAAGGATAGGATAGGATATCCGTACTATAGGATAGGATATGATAGGATATCTGTACTATAGGATAGGAT
>CAIGQW010028141.1:150845-161286 GCA_903798125.1 Danio choprae
TGGCGCAGTGGGTAGCACGTTCGCCTCACAGCAAGAAGTCGCTGGTTCGAGCCTCGGCTGGGTCAGTTGGCGTTTCTGTGTGGAGTTTGCATGTTTTCCCCGTGTTGCCGTGGGTTTCCTCCGGGTGCTCCGGTTTCCCCCACAAGTCCAAAGACATGCGGTACAGGTGAATTGGGTAAGCTAAATTGTCCTTAGTGTATGTATGTGTGTGAATGAGCGTGTGTGGATGTTTCCCAGTGATGGGTTGCAGCTGGAAGGGCATTCACTGCATAAAACATATGCTGGATAAGTTGGCGGTTCATTCCGCTGTGGCGACCCCTTTTTTAATAAAGGGACTAAGCCGAAATGAAAATGGATGGATAATATAATGAGGAAATATCAGTTTGCAACACCAAGGAGCATAACGGTCTGTTTTTAATGCCTAAAAATCACTGGAAGTGAATGAGAGCGGAGGTCTGGAGCCAAAAACTGTACGTAACGACGGACCTTGTGACCTTGGTTGGCTAATGATGATTTTGGGAAATGCAACCCTGGATATTCTGACTGTTTTTATACTGTGTTTCGGTGCAAATGTTAGGATGTGGTTGCTAGGTGATTTGCTTAATGGATCAAGTCAAAAGAAAGAGCCTCAGTGATACTCTGCTCCCTAGATACATCTCAGGTCCTTCCTCCATTTGAAGTGTATGCTATTTTTCAACGTTTTATCATCAGTGAGTCATCAGCCGCTAGAATCTACTGTGCAGTTGCTTAGAAAGGTAAAAACACATCTCCCCTCAACAAGACTCGTAATGTTAGGCATCGCTTATAAGCAGAGTTTAACACCTTAAAGGAGCAACAATCGCTTTATAAGAGGTTTAAACTCAGTTCTGTGGCAACAGTGTGTGGATATAACCAGTCTCTAATAGTAAAAATGTATTACTTATATTTTTTATAATCACACTTGATAGAAACAGTCTGCAGAAACACTTTGATTGACATCCTCCCTTTGTACGTGTCATCAGAGGGGGAAAGCCCCGCCCATTAATGACCATCTCTCCCTCATTAGCATAGGAAGTCAGTCTTGTTCTGAATCTGCCACTATGCTGACACATAGGTGTCTATAGCTCCACCCTCTTTTCAAAGGAGTACAATCTCATTTGAATTTAAAGCGACAGTCAACAAAACGACACAATCAGGATCAAAGCCTATAAGGGGCAGTTTCAAAGAGTTATAAAACATTATTTGTGTGGTATTTTGATCTTAAACTCACACACACACACTCTGGAAACATCAGAGACTTATTTTACATCTCATAAAAGGGGGCATAATAGGTCCTCTTTAAAACAAAGCACAATTATGCAATGTAATGTAATGTGTATTTATATAGTGTGTTTATCGTGTATGGCCATACACCCAAAGCGCTTCACAATCATGAGGGGGGTCTCTCTACACCACCTCCAGTGTGCTGCATCCACTTGGATGATGTGAAGGCAGCTACAGGACAACGGCGCCAGTGCGCAAACCACACACCAGCTATAGGTGGAGTGGAGAGACAGTGATAGAGCCAATTCGGTGGATGGGGATGATTGGGAGGCCAGGATGGGTAAGGGCCGATGGAGGGTATTTGGCCAGGACACCAAGGTTACACCCCTACTCTTTACGAGAAGTGCCATGGGATTTTTAATGACCACAGAGAGTAAGGGCTTCTGTTTAACATCTCATTCGAAAGACGGCGCTCACTGACAGTATAGTGTCCCCTTCACTATACTGGGGCATTAGGACTCACACAGACCGCAGGTTCAGCGCCCCCTGCTGGCCTCACTAACACCACTTCCAACAGCAACCTAGTTTTCCCATATGGTCTTCCATCCAGGTACAGACCAGGCTCAGCCCTGCTTAGCTTCAGTGAGTAATCGCTCTTGGGCTGCATAGTGATATGGCTGTGGCAATGCAAATTAAAGTGCTGATATAAGTATAAAGACAAATATAGATAAAAATAATATAATGGAAAAGTTTCAAATTAAATTAGATTTTTTTGGTCAGTTCCTTTGACTTTTATTGTAATTGTTGTTCATATGCAAATCAGTGGGAACCAAAACTTATCTTCAAATATATGCATACATATTCTACAATTATATGCATATAAGTTTGCATGATGGTGAGCAATTGATCAAATAAAATTACATATTTCATATTTTAAATAGACTGTCACTTTGAATGAAATATATTATTGAGCCAAATTATATCCTACATGTACCATGCTTTACCTTATCCTTCACATGCAGAAGAGTTTAACTGACAAGCATCTGAATATTCATATTTGCCTCATTGCTTTCCGCCACTTCGTCCAACAAACAAAAAAACCAAAGCAAAGTGTTTAGGAGATTAACATAGATGGATATGAATATTTATGAAAAAGGACTTATAAGGGACTTGCCATGCAGACTGCAGGTACCCAGACACGTTGGAGAATCTACAAAATTCATGACTACTCTTGTCACGAAAATATGCTTCAGAAAACATTAACAGAGATTAAGACTACATAAAGTATACCCAGATTGTTTCCTTTATTTTATAAAAGCATATAGTGTTTTGTTGTTATTGAGATGAATCTAATGAAAGCAGATTCAGCTTTGAATGGCAGTTTACTCATACTGTCTCTGTAAATGTATTTTATATTTCTATACTGTGATCAGGAAATGCATTTGAATGACTATTATCCCAGCAAGCATTTTTTGCTTTCAAAAGATGCCTAATAGATGTCTAATAGACGTCTACATATAGTCATCTTGGCTAAAACAAGGCTAAATTTGGACTGTCAGTGAAAATCTAATAGACGTCTAAGAATAGGCCAAAACTAGACTAGACATCAAATAGACAGAAATGAGTGACACAATAGACACTTAATACACATATAAAGTCTGTCTAATCTGTCTATTTGACGACTAGTCTAGTTTTGGGCTATTCTTAGATGTCTATTAGATTTTCACTGACAGTCCAAGTTTAGCCTTGTTTTAGCCAAGCTGTCTACGTTTAGATGTCTATTAGAAACATCCACTCACTCTCATTCACACACATACACTACGGACATATTAGCTTACCCAATTCACATATACCGCATGTTTTTGGACTTGTGGGGGAAACCGGAGCACCCGGAGGAAACCCACGCCAACACAGAGAGAACATGCAAACTCCACACAGAAACGGCAACTGACCCAGCCGAGGCACAAACCACCGACCTTCTTGCAGTGAGGCGAAAGTGCTACCCACTGCGCCACCGTGAGGCCCCTATTAGACATCTATTAAACACAAAATTGTTTTCTGTGATGTTTGTCGACGCCATTAAACTCCAAAAAATCTACGAGGCTGCTTTTAATCTAGAAAGCTTCAGAGGCTGTTTACCCTGGTCACTTCATTCATTGTTTTCTGATCGGATAGCTATGTAGACATTAAAAGCAGTGTACGAATTCTACATTGACGATCATAGGGGGCAACTTTATCGTTAATGTTACTGTAGTTACAAGCTTTAGTCATTTATGCATTTGTTTAAATGACCTTTACAGTGTTTTGAGGGATATTTAGTGTATTCTGTCCTACAATATTCTCTGATTAACTATTTCAGGTTCAACTATACAAACTATGCATCTAATTTTAGGCAATATGTAGATACAAACACGTATTTTATGAGAAAACAGTCTTGTGAACACTTATGGTGTCTATCGGTGCTCTAGATCTGCCGGATCTGCCAAAGCGCATGTCTTTGGACTTGTGGGGGAAACCAGAGCACCCGGAAGAAAACCCAAGTCAACACAGGGAGAACATGCAAACTCCACACAGAAATGCCAACTGACCCAGCCGAGGCTTGAACCAGCGACCTTCTTGCTGTGAGGCGATCGTGCTACCCACTGCGCCACTGTGATATACGCCACTCATATATATTCCTGAATGGAAAAAACAAATATTCCAGTCTACTATTGAGATACAATAGTTTCAGGTAAGCTTTTTTGCCCCAGAAACAGTGTTGATAGTCTTGTTAACAATATTTGTGAAGCAAACATAACTAATAACTTTCATTATTAGAGAGGACAGGCGGACAAATCTGCCTTAGCTTTTCCAGTCTTCATTTCTGCAAAGTCCAGACGGGCCACCCGATGGGACAGTGGCAGCTTGTGTTGTTAAAAAGTGAGCCCTGTCCTGCCTCACCTTGCCTGGACAGAACTTACACAGATGCCTGTTGAGACGAGAACATGCCCTGCCAAATCATGACCTTTCTCACACCTTCTTTTGCGCATACACTTCGCCTTAAGCCAATCAAATCTACATTCACTCAGCTGTCGGAGTCCTCTTTATTGATCTTAAAACATAACAGATCACCTTTTAACCACATATCAGTATATTATTGTAGCAATGACGTTAAAGACATACAGCGCTCAGCATATATGAGCACACCCTATTTTGAAAATGAATATTTGTATCCATTTCTCAGTGAATATGGGTCATATATATTGGTGCATTTAAACAAAACAGATTTATTAAACAGATATATTTATTAAAATCATATTTTAGTCACAGAACATCTTTAGAAATGGAAAGATAATACATTTAAATTCATGCCAAATATTGCAAAAATAATTACAAACTGCAACATTTCAACACAAATGTCTATATTTTTTGTTTCTCTTGATTTTTGCTCTTTTTTAAAATTGTATTTAATATTTTTCTCTAACATATAAATTTGGGCGACTAATTTTTGAACCATTATTGTAAGTTATTTTGTTAGATTAGCTCCAGATTTGGCTTCAGTACTGACTAAACTAATGTATATGCACAATGCACAATATAATAACTTCCTATAGAAAATATGAATTTAAATGAGAGATTTGTGGGGGGTGCACTCATATACGCTGAGCACTGTAGGTAGATGGATGGATGTAGCAATGACATTAAATGTAATGATTGTTGGATGGATGGATGGATGGTTGTAGCATGGATGGATGGATGAATGTAGCAATAATGGATGGATGGATGGATGGATGGATTGATGTAGCAATGAAATTAAAGAGAATGGTTGATGGATGGATGGATGGATGGATGGATGGATGGATGGATGGATGGATGGATGGATGGATGGATGTAGCAATGACATTAAATAGATGGATGGATGGATGTAGCAATGACATTAGATGATGGATGGATATAGCAATAATGGATGGATGGTTGGATGTAGCAATGACATTAAAGAGAATGACTGATGGATGGATGGATGGATGGATGTAGCAATGACATTAGATGATGGATGGATATAGCAATAATGGATGGATGGTTGGATGTAGCAATGGCATTAAAGAGAATGACTGATGGATGGATGGATGTAGCAATGACATTAAAGACATTAAATATAATGATTAAATGTAGCAATGATGGATGAATGGATGGGTGGGTGGATGGATGAATGTAGCAATGACAATAAAGTGAATGATTGATGGATGGATGGACGGATGGATGAATGGATTGAAGGAAGGATGTAGCAATGACATTAAAGAGAATGAATGATGGATGGATGGATGGTTATAGCAATGATGGATGGATGGAGGGATGGATGGATGAATGGAAGGATGGACGGATGAATGTAGCAATGACATTAAAGTGAATGATTGATGGATGGATGGATGATAGGTGGATGGTTGTAGCAATGATGGATGGATGGATATATTGAGCGATAACATTAAACAGAATGATAATAGGATGGTTTGTAGCAATGATAGATAGACAGACGGACAGACAGATAGACATACAGACAGATAGACAGACAGACAGACAGACAGATAGATAAATAGACATAATCAATACATTAAACAGAGAGGGTGATCCAGGCGATTGACTGTGATGCACAGTTTATTCCCAAATTTGAGTGTTTATTACAGGCCTTCAGTCTGTGTTTGCTGGCGGGACTCAGGCTGATGGTTTGGCTGTTTCTAATGTTCACTGGCAGGAGGAAAATCAACTAAATAACTAGACAAATTTGCTTTTTTACATCTGTTACTCAATAATGATTTCAAAATATAACAGCAATGAACAGAATGAAGCGTCTTTATCTACACTTTTTCTCACTAACACGTGTGTTTTTACTTGTGCCAATGTTTTTGAGACAGGCAAAATAAAACAGTTTGGTCAAACATTCAACCCAATACATCCAAGCCAAAAAAAGCATCTCCATTTTTTCATTTTGTCTGCTTTTGATGCAACGTACTCTGTAAAACCTGATAGGTTAAGTTAACTCAAACTGTTTGAGGGAACTGATTGCGGCAAACCATTTAAGATTTGAAACAAAATGGTTTGACTCCTGTATACTTGTTCATTCATTCATTCATTTTCATTTCAGCTTAGTCCCTTTATTAATCTGGGGTCGCCACAGCGGAATGAACCGCCAACTTATCCAGCATATGTTTTACGCAGCGGATGCCCTTCCAGCTGCAACCCATCTCTGGGAAACATCCATACACACCCATTCACACTCATACACTACGGACAATTTAGCTTACCCAATTCACCTGTACTGCATGTCTTTAGACTTGTGGGGGAAACCTGAGCACCAGGAGGAAACCCACGCCAACACGGGGAGAACATGCAAACTCCACACAGAAACGCCAACTGACCCAGCCGAGGCTTGAACCAGCGACCTTCTTGCTGTGAGGCGAACGTGCTACCCACTGTGCCACCGTGAGGCCCCCTGTACACTTGTAAATATATATATTATTTGTGTTGATATCGTAGAGTATTAGTAATTTAAACATTTTTAAGTTCAGTTATCAAATCAGAGATTAGTTAATGGGGTGGCACGGTGGCTCAGTGGTTAGCACTGTCGCCTTAAAGCAAGAAGGTCACTGGTTCGAGTCCCAGCTGGGCCAGTTGGCATTTCTGTGTGGAGTTTGTTCTCCCCATGTTGGTGAGGGTTTCCTCTGGGTGCTCCGGTTTCCCCCACAGTCCAAACACATGCGCTATAGATGAATCGGATGAACTAAATTGGCCGTAGTGTATGAGTGTGTGTGTGAATAAGACTGTGTGGGTGTTTCCCAATACTGGGTTGCGGCTGTAAAGGCATCCACTGCGTATAACATATGCTGAAAGTTAACTTTTATTTTTAAATAAAATTTTTATTTAAATAGTATTTGACTACGGCAGCACAGTGGCGCAGTGGGTAGCACAATCGCCTCACAGCAAGAAGGTTGCTGGTTCGAGCCCCAGCTGGGTCAGTTGGCATTTCTGTGTGGAGTTTGCATGTTCTCCCTGTGTTTGCGTGGGTTTCCTCCGGGTGCTCTGGTTTCCCCCACAATTCCAAAGACATGCAGTACAGGTGGATTGGGTAAGCTAAATTGTCCGTAGTGTATGTGTGTGAATGAGGGTGTATGGATGTTTCCCAGTGATGGGTTGCAGCTGGAAAGGTATCCGCTGCGTAAAACATATGCTGGATAGGTTGGCGGTTCATTCCGCTGTGGCGACCCCGGATTAATAAAGGGACTAAGCCGAAAAGAAAATGAATGAATGAATATTTGACTAGATATTTTTCAAGATACTAGTATTCAGCTTAAAGTGACTTTTAAAGGCTTAACTAGGTTCATTAGTAAAGTTAGGGTAATTAGGCAAGTCATTGTATAACAGTGGTTTGTTCTGTAGACAATCAGAAAACAAATACTGCTTAAGATGGCTAATAATAATGACCTTAAAATGGTTTGAAAAAAATTAAACACTGCTTTTATTCTAGCCGAAATAAAACACATAAGACTTTGTTCAGAAGAAAAAATATTATAGGAAATACTGTGAAAAATTCCTGAATCTGTTAAACATCATTTGGTAAATATTTGCAAAAGGAAATTTTAAAAAAATCACAGGATGGCTAATAAATTAACAGGAATGTTCATTTTTGGGTGAACTACCCCCTTAAGGGTGTCATTTTTTTGGAGCTTAACATCTTATGATAAAGATGGGCTGGCGCATTCTCCTACATTTCCCCCTTTTTAAATGTGCAACAACCTGAGGGTACGTAAATGATGACAGAACTTGAATGTGTGTGTGAATGACTCCTTTAATGAGCTTTTTATGTGTGATCAATTTTTGCAGCAGAGGACTTGATAAAGACTGATCATGCGCCTAAAGTGTGCGTGTGTGGTGTTTGAATATGTAGGATGCACCTCTGCAGTGGATATGTGTGTGTGTGCTGAAGGTTGATGTATGCCTGTAGGAGACTCACTGAGAGGAAAGAAAGGATGAGAACTGAGGGAAAAAAAATGAAAGGGAGAAAGACAGTAAAGATGAGAGTGAGCGGCAGGTCATTATTACAACAAGTACATTTCCACTGACAACCACCAAAGCTCTGCACGTTAGCATGTGTTTGCCAGGTAACCATGTGAATGAATACTTTATGCATTGAGGACAGCACATCTGCCTTATGCATCGCTGCCCGGTGCACTGAAGTGTGTGAATATGTTTGCACATCATATATGTGTGTGTGTGTGTGTGTGTGTGTGTGCGCGCAAGTACATCAAAAAAAATTAATTGGATTTACTAATTCTACTAATGGGGCTACCAGCTGCAACCCATCTCTGGGAATCATCCATACACACCCATTCACACTCATAGACTACGGACAATTTAGCTTACCCAATTCACCTATACCGCATGTCTTTGGACTTGTGGGGCAAACCGGAGTACCCGGAGGAAACCCACACCAACAGGGGGAGAACATGCAAACTCCACACAGAAACGCCAACTGACCCACCCGAGGCTCGAACCAGCGACCTTCTTGCTGTGAGGCGAACGTGCTATCCACTGCGCCGTGCACCGTGAGGCCAATGTTTAACTTAATTTGTTTATTTAAATTCAGCCCATATAAATTGTTTGCAACCTCCTACCTTAAAACAAATAAGTATAGAATCATTGTTTTTCAGTGTGTGACCTGTAGTTTAGCTCAGCATAACTAAGCTTTCGCTTTTCCCGTGACAGAATGATCAAATTGATGAGTGCACATGAACGCCGCCACGGTGTTTTAATTACCACTGGGAAACTGGGGATTTTCTTTTAGCTTTTACTTTCCGAGCTGGGAGCGAGCGAATTAATAAAATCATGACGGAAGCTAATTGGTATCAATCATAATTAAGCTGTAAATGTGAGAATGTGTTTTAGTTTTAAATATAGCAGAGGCGGCACGGTGGCTTAGTGGTTAGCACTGTCGCCTGACAGCAAGAAGGTCGCTGGTTTGAGTCCCGGCTGGGTCAGTAGTCATTTCTGTGTGGAGTTTGCATGTTCTCCCTGTGTTGGCGTGGGCTTCCTCCTGTTGCTCCGGTTTCCCCCACAGTCTAAACACATGCGCTATAGGGGAATTGGGTAAGTTAAATTGGACGTAGTGTATGAGTGTGTGTGTGTGTGAATGAGTGTGTATGGGTATTGGAAGGGCATTCACTGCGTAAAACATATGCCGGAATAGTTGGTGGTTCATTCTGCTTCTTGCACATTTAAGTAGGTAAAATATCCAACGTTAGTTAAAAGTCAAAACTATTCGCCCTCCTGTGGATTTTTTTTCTTTTCCAAATATTTCCCAAATGATGTTGAACAGATTCAGGAATTTTTCCACAGTATTTCCTATAATATTTTTTCTTCTGAACAAAGTCTTATGTGTTTTATTTCGGCTAGAATAAAAGCAGTTCTTAAATTTTTTAAAACCATTTTAAGGTCAATATTATTCGCCCCCTTAAACAATATTTATTTTGGATTGTCTACTGAACAAACCACTGTTATACAATGACTTGCCTAATTACCCTAACTTGCCTAATTACCCTAGTTAAGCCTTTAAATGTTACTTTAAGCTGAACATTAGTGTCTTGAAAAATATCTAATAGAATATTATGTGCTGTCATCATGGCAAAGATAAAAGACATCAGTTATTAGAAATGAGTTATTATGCTTAGAAATGTGTTAAAAAAAATTTTTCTTTCCATTAAAATATATATTGGGGGGAATTTATATATAAACAGGGGGACTAATAATTCAGACTTCAACAGTACATATAATTCTGAATGTCTACTTCCCTTTAGTCTGTGTCATTTCGATGAGGAATAAAGATAAAAGGAATTGGGTTTGGCTCATCCTGCATTACTCAGATGAAATCAACAGTTGCACAGCTAATGCGCACCCTTTGCTTCACTCAGTCGCTAAAAAAAGATTCTTTGTCAGTAAGTTCAATGAAAGAAATATGAAATTGTCCACCGGCTCCATTATTTCTGACCAAAATCAATTGAAACTCGCATCATGGTGTAATTACGACGTCCAAACCCGTAAGTAGAAACTTCCCATGAGATTAGGAGCCCAGAATTAGAGTTCTGAACACCCGAATGGAGATACTCCACTGGTATCTATTTAAAGTGTGTGTGTGTGTGTGTGTGTGTGTGTGTGTGTGTGTGTGTGTGTG
>CAIGQW010028141.1:161767-176647 GCA_903798125.1 Danio choprae
CACACACACACACACACACGCCAACACATTCACCCACACACATCCTACTTAAACAAGGCCTGACACATACACACACATGCGGGGGAAAAAAAACTCTGACAAACTGTTTCATGACACACTTGTCATCTTAAACTGATCTGAGAGCTGTGGAGGAATGGATGAATAATTAACCTAGGCAGTTTGAGTGCGAGTGTGAGTGTGTGCGCGTGCGTGTGTGTGTGTGTACCTTTTACTCGTAATGTTTGTGGCAACCAAATGTAGGGGCAGGGTTAGGGAAGAGGGACAAAATATACAGTCTGAACAGAACGGTACAGAAGTCCCCATAAAGATTTGTGTGTGTGAAAATGTGTGTGTGTGGTTAAAGGCTGGGATATGATGTATGTCCCTTAAAGGGGCAGTTCACCCAAAAAAGAATATTCTGTCATCATTTACACACACTTTACTTGTTCAAAGCCTTTATGAGTTTCTTTCTTCTGTTAAACACAAGGGCAGCACAGTGGCGCAGTGGGTAGCACAATCGCCTCATAGCAAGAAGGTCGCTGGTTCGAGCCTCAGCTGGGTCAGTTGGCATTTCTGTGTGGAGTTTGCATGTTCTCCCCGTGTTGGCGTGGGTTTCCTCCGGGTGCTTTGGTTTCCCACACAATTCCAAAGACATGCGGTATAAGTGAATTGGGTAAGCTAAATTGTTCATAGTGTATGTGTGTGAATGAGTGTGTATGGATGTTTCCCAGTGATGGGTTGCGGCTGGAAGGGCATCCGCTGCGTAAAACATATGCTGGATAAGTTGGTGGTTCATTCCGCTGTGGCTATAAAGGGACTAAGCTGAAAAGAAAATGAATGAACGAATGAATCACTTAAGGGACAGCAAATAGTGAGTACGTTTTAATTTTTGGGTGAACTAGCTCTTACATAGAAACGTTAAAGGAACATAAATTGCTAGCATGGTAGTAGGTCCTTTATTTAGCTCTATATGTTATGAATATGTGTATTATGAGTAAAAAATCAGACGTTCTACATTCGCCGTTAGATCTTAAAGGCTGTTTGTCTGTGTGACTCTGTGACCTAGAATTGCCCACCCTATGACAGCAATGTAGAAAACTATGATTTGAAACATTTATCATTGCATAATGGCCACTATCTCACATGCTATTTTTAAAGCAGTAGTAGTAGGACGTGTACAGTGTATTCTGCTCAGAGTAAGTAGTAAGCTTGAATCCTGAACATGGCAACACACTCGGAGGCGGCAGCTAAATATACAACGCTATGCTCCCTCAAAAATAATCTGGCTTTGGTACGTAGAGATGGCTCATTTTAGGAAAGTAACAGGGACGTTTATGTGAATGTAAGCGTACTAAATCTCTCTCTCTCAACTCAAAAAGAGAAGCGGTCTGGTTTATGAGGACGCAGGACATGGCACAGATCAGCACAGCTGCTGACATTCACCAACTTACATCTCTTACATGTATTATTCATCTAAACACGCTATAATGAGAGAGAGAGAGGACGTACAAAGAGGACAGAGAGAGAAGCAGACATGAATTTAAAAGAAAACCCAGGAAATTTTACGACCCAAAACTGCATGCATACTCCCCAAAGGAGCATATATTATTATTGTTATTCAAATATTTTTATTGACTTTCAATAGTATTCAATAATCACAACAAGACACATACTGAACATGTTCAACATAGTACATAGCTACAAACATACTCACACCCCATAAAGAAAGAGGGATTAAAGGGAGGGGAATTAATTAATAAATTAAATGATTAATAAAAAAAATAAAAATATATAATTGATAGAGGCAGCACGGTGGCGCAGTGGGTAGCACAATCGCCTCACAGCAAGACGGTCGCTGGTTCGAGTCCCGGCTGTGTCAGTTGGCATTTCTGTGTGGAGTTTGCATGTTCTCCCCGTGTTGGCGTGGGTTTCCTCCGGGTGCTTCGGTTTCCCCCACAAGTCCAAAGACATGCGGTATAGGTGAATTGGGTAAGCTAAATAGTCCATAATGTATGTTTCCCAGTGATGGGTTGCAGCTGGAAGGGCATCCTCTGCGTAAAACATATGCTGGATAAGTTGGCGGTTCATTCCGCTGTGGCGACCCCAGATTAATAAAGGGACCCCAGATTTAATAAATTCATTCATTCATTTTCTTTTCGGCTTAGTCCCTTTATTAATCTGGGGTCGCCACAGCGGAATGAACCGCTAACTTATCCAGCATATGTTTTATGCAGCGGATGCCCTTCCAGCTGTAACCCATCATTGGGAAACATCCATACACACTCATTCACACACGTACACTACGGACAATTTAGCTTACCCAATTCACCTATAGAGCATGTGTTTGGAATTATGGGGGGAACCCATTCTAATGAAGACCAAAAAAATGTCCCCACAAGGTCAAAATTGACTGGTATTGCTATACTTGTGGGGACACTGGTTGGTTCCCACAATGTTAGAAATACAAGGAACACACACTAGAGTTTGTCAATGGAAGGGATCAATGTGAAAGTCAAGCTCTCAGTCACAGTTACATCATATTCATGGCTTCAGTGAGTTTCTTCAGTCTCTTCGTCTCCCTGCAGTCATTTCTCACATCTTTATTCTCTTTCTTACATGCAGGGTTTTATTTTCTGTGGCTCAATTATATAGGATTGGTTAACATGTTGATTGCTTAGCAACAAGTATTTATATTTAAATATATATATATATATATATATATGAAAACGCACTGCAGCTTCTCAGTTTTTGCTACAGGTTTGTGAAATATACAGTGGGAAACAATTAAAAATTAATATTCATTTTAATATTCACTCATTCATTCATTTTCTTTTCTGACTTAGTCCCTTTATTTATCAGGGGTTGCCACAACGGAATGAACCGCCAACTTATCCAGCACATGCTTTTTGCAGCATGCATTTGCACCAGACGAAACATAACAGAAATGTAAATACAGCCATTCAGAAGCACAGAATAGTGCACTCACTGCACTCCAACGAAATGGTAAGGTTTACAATCTAATTAATACATATGAAACCTCTTTAACATTATTAAATGTACATGCTGAATGGTTGATATTTGTTAACTTGGCTTGCACAGTTCTGAAGTTCAATTTCAAACAGTTTATTTTATTTTCACGATCTGAGGTGAACTATCTGCTGCTGCTTTCAGTAGCACGGCAATAAATGTCATGTAAAATGGCATTCACACTCACATTATTAGCATTTAACACTAAATAAAGCACATGAGGTCTACCTGAGGTGATCATTGTCATTTATCGTGTTGTTCACCTGTGAGAAATGGAAGCCGTTTCTAAAATATACATTTCAGGTGTTGGTTAGAAACGTCTTTCAGTATGGAAAATATTTCTTCTATCGCGTGCCGTTGCTTTTAGTTAGAAACTGCTTCAAATTAGCCTTTAGGCTCGATAGTCAGGCACACTCACGTCAATCTGCTAACCTGCGCTTGGGTGGACTCGTCAGAGGAGGAGTCGAATGAAAATGTGTTTTGATCCAGGAGTGCAATACCTAGTTCAACCACTGGGTGTCAAACTTACATACTGCACGTTTAAGAATATTTAATTTAATTATAGTCATTTTAACAATTTAATAATTAGGCATTGGAATTCGAATGGGGGTGGGTAGCACTATCGAGTGGGTAGCGCTCTCGCCTCACAGCAAGAAGGTCGCTGGTTCGAGCCTCGGCTGGGGCAGTTGGCATTTCTGTGTGGAGTTTGCATGTTCTTCCCATGTTGGCGTGGGTTTCCTCCGGGTGCTCCGGTTTCCCCCACAAGTCCAAAGACATGCGGTACAGGTGAATTGGGTAAGCTAAATTGTCCGTAGTGTATGTGTGTGAATGGAAGTGTATGGGTGTTTCCCAGGGATGGGTTGAAGCTGGAAGGGCATCCGCTGTGTAAAACATATGCTGGATAAGTTGGCGGTTCATTCCGCTGTGGCGACCCCAGATTAAGAAAGGGACTAAGCCGAAATGAAAATGAATGTATTGGCGATATATTTACTTCATCACCAAAAATGGTTGAGGTCATGTCCATGTGTTGTGCGATAAGTGAATATATTGATTATTGCGTCAGGCTTATCCACGTCCAAATCCATCCATCACATCCGCACCGAAGTGATGTGAGTGTGTGAGACATGCGAAACGCTGGTCGGGATCTGATGGGTTTCAGAGCCTAATCATGGAGAGTGAACAGCAGTTTACTTGGCCCGCCGGTAAAGTCCTTTCCATTTTAAATAGGCCATCTGCCTCCTGTATGTTAGCCAAACCGGCCCTGTCACAGCCACTCTTTACACTAACACACACACAGGTACACGCACACACGCACTTATTTTTATCTACGTAATCACAGACTGTGCCAATCTCCAGCCTTTTCTCACTCTCACAGACGTGTGAAGGCTTTTTTAAAAAAGCCTTGTTAATATCCATGGAGACGCTCTTCAGTCTGTCTCCAATCGCTCTCTAAAGTTCTACATCACAGAAGCGTTCGCTGCATGCGGCCTCCTCCTCATAGCCAATGAAAAACAGACAGCCGATGCATTTGTGCAACACTTGTGCTGTCAGTCAGGAGTTGGTATGAAGTACAAATTTGGATTCAGGCTGTAATTTAGTCAAAGAAACTAGGGCTGCACGATATTGGAAAAAAAAAAGACATTGCTATTTTTTGTTTTCCTGTGAGGGCGACACGGTGGCTCAGTGGTTAGCACTGTCACCTCACTGCAAGAAGGTCACTGGTTCGAGTCCTGACTGGGTTAGATGGCATTTCTGCGTGGAGAGTCCCAACACATGCGCTACAGGTAAATTGGGTAAACTAAAATTGTCCGTAGTGTATGAGTGTGTGTGTGAATGAGTGTGTATGAGTGTTTTCCAGTACTGGGTTGCAGCTGGAAGGGCATCCGCTGCGTAAACCATATACTGGCATAGTTGGTGGTTCATTCCGTTGTGGCGACCCCTGATAAATAAGGGACTAAATATGTGTTTAAAATATATGCCGAAGAAAAATGAATGAATGAATGAATGAATGAATGTTCAACAGTAGAAAGAAACTCATAAAAGTTGAGGGTGATTAAATAGTGAGTAAATAAAAATTTTTGGGTCAACCCTCCTTTTTTGATAAAATCTTATAAGGAAAACCTCAAGAGCGTTCTCCTTCCTTTTAATATTTTACAAATTACTCGTTGATCCATCAGCTGATTAATGCATGTTATTCCGTGGATGAGCCTGTTTAAAAATGAAGACGCTGCACGGCTCGATTTGCCGTTCAATAAATGCTTAACGGGCAATTCTCATTTCCAGCAAATGCATCCCTCAAACAGGCAGTCAGATCTGTGAGTGTGAATCTTCATCCAGTTTTAGGCAATTAACCCAGTTCCTTCAGTCTTGAGCGAGGAAAAGCCTGAAGTCTTTATTCACTCCAATCTTGCCTACAGCTCTCGAATTTACAAATGCTTCGCGCTCATTCGAACTTAGCGCTTTACAACACTCAAACCCGTTCATATGCAATTTATCCTCCTGCTTCAGATATTAGTATCAGCTTTGTTTCAAATTCTTCTCCAAAAATCCTTTAAAGGGGACCTATTATGCAAAAATCACTTTTATAAGGGGTTTAAACACAGTTGTGTGCCAACAGTGTGTGGATATAACCAGCCTCTAATGGTAAAAATGTATTGATTCTACTTTTAATAATCACACTTGATAAAAACAGTCTGCAGAAACACTTTGATTGACATTCTCCCTCTGTACGTGTCATCAGAGGGGGAAAGCCCCGCCCACAAGTGACCATCTCTCCCTCATTAGCATAAACAGCCCTGAGTGAGAAGCAGTTCTGACCTGCTGAAGATAATGTCAGCGACTAAGAGTATCATAAACGTGGAGTTTTAAGACGCACAAATGAACATTGTAGTCTCCGTAGTCTGCCTCTATTAAGAAAAATCAGTTAAATATACTAAATTTAATTACACTATTTAATAACTGCTTTTAAAGGGGACCTATTATGTAAAAATCACGTTTATAAGGGGTTTAAACACAGTTGTGTGCCAACAGTGTGTGAATATAGCCCGCTTACAAATGGTAACATGTATTAATTTAGTTTTTTATACATCACATTTGATAAAAACAGCCTGCAGAAACACTTTGATTGACATTCTCCCTATGTATGTGTCATCAGAGGGGGAAAGCCCCGCCCACTAGTGACCATCTCTCCCTCATTAGCATAGGACGTCAGTCTATGCACAATCTCACTTAAATTTGAAGAGTTGGTACACTTTACACACACACACACACACACACACACACACACACACACACACACACACACACACACACACTAGGAACATCAGACTTATTTTACATCTTGTAAAAAGGGGCATAATAGGCCTCCTTTAATATAAATTTAAATAGTTTGAATTTAATTGCAATTAATGTGTAATTATGTGTATAAAAAACATTACATTTAGTTTGCCATTATGTAATTTCCAGGCACCCAGAGATGGGTTGCAGCTGGAAGGGCATCCGCTGCGTAAAACATATGCTGGATAAGTTGGCGGTTCATTCCGCTGTGGCGACCCCAGATTAATAAAGGGACTAAGCCGAAACGAAAATGAATGAATGAATGAATGAATTTCCAGGCAAAATCATATGTAAAGTCGTAAAGTCATTATCCGTGAAGTCGTTTTACATTAAAAGTATAATTCATGCAAACAACACTTCTTAAATAGTTGCTTCTAAAATGTAAACTGATTTTCAGGTTGATTTACTTTGCATTTACGGTTGTGTAAAAGTACATGTCCAGCTTTACTCCTCTACAAAGCATTCATCGGATCTGAACTGATCATTTCATTGAAGAAATCTCACTCATACTCATTAGCATGACTGTTAATATGTTTTGTGATGGTTGAAAATAACAGGATTTGACTGGTTGTACCAAATCAAGTGTGGATGAACGGCCCCACAAACAGCACTTGTTTATCAATCTCCATCATTACTGACAACAAAAGCTGTGAATAAATCACAAATCTCTCACGAAAACCACTTTTCCCCCCTCAAACTCTTGTGAATTTGAGTCATCAAGCAGCCCAGAAATCTGAAGTGATGAAACTGTTGAAACGAAATGTGTAGTGGTGCTGAGTACGAAGCGCTCGGCGTGCTGTAAAAGCTTGTTTATTCAACCTTAATTTTATTCGGTGGGGGGTAAATTACGGTTCTGCTCGATGCAAGATTTTCACTTACACCTACATCGGTGGAAATGAAGAAAGAAAATGCTGCAATTTGTTTGAAGGTCAGGTTTTGTGTGTTGAAAGAACACAGCCTTGTTTATTAGAGGAATTCGAGTTAGCATTGACACCTCTGAAATGCAGAACCCACATCAAAAGTTAATGGGCCAGGAATTCAATCTTTATTGACTCACTCTTTTGTTATTCCTTATTTGCTGCTACTGTTATGAGATGGAGACTCCGGTTGCATTAGTAGTCCACTTAAACACGCTTTTATCTTACATAGAGTTTGTTTTCATGTGTTGAGATCATATGTGACCCTGAACCACAGAAAAAAGTCTGATGCACATTTATAGTTTTGGTCAAAATTATTGATTTTTGGCTGCACGGTGGCTCAGTGGTTAGCCTTTTGGTCTTAGAGCAAGAATGCCGCTGGTTCGAGTCCCGGTTGGGCTTGTTGGCATTTCTGTGTGGAGTTTGCATGTTCTCCCTGTGTTGGCGTGGGTTTCCTCCGGGGGCTCCGGTTTCCCCCACAGTCCAAACACATGCGCTATAGGTGAATTGAATAAACTAAACTGGCCATAGTGTATGAGTGTGTGTGTGTGTGTGAATGTTAGTGTGTATGGGTGATTCTCAGTAATGGGTTGTGGCTGAAAGGGCATCCGCTGTGTAAAATATATGCCGGAATAGTTGTCGGTTAATTCCGCTGTGTCGACCCCTGATAATTAATTGACTAAGCTGAAGGAAAATGAATTAATTAATTAATTATTGATTTTTAGTTTATGTCAAAAATCATTCAAATATTAAGTAAATATCATGTTCTGTGAAGATATTTTGTAATTTCTTAATGTAAATATGTCAAAACTGAGGGCCTCACGGTGGCGCAGTGGATAGCACATTCGCCTCACAGGAAGAAGGTCACTGGTTCGAGCCTCGGCTGGGTCAGTTGGCGTTTCTGTGTGGAGTTTGCATGTTCTCCCCGTGTTGGCGTGGGTTTCCTCCAGGTGCTCCGGTTTCACCCACAAGTCCAAAGACATGCGGTATAGGTGAATTGGGTAAGCTAAATTGTCCCTAGTGTATGAGTGTGAATGGGTGTGTATGGATGTTTCCCAGGCATCCGCTGTGTAAAACATATGCTGGATAAGTTGGCGGTTCATTCCGCTGTGGCGACCCCAGATTAATAAAGGGACTAAGCCGAAATGAAAATGAATGAATGAATGTCAAAACTGAATTATTGATTAGTAATGTACTTTGCTAAGAACTTAATTAAGGTGATTTTCTCAATATTTAGATTTTTTTGAACCCTTAGACTCCAGATTTCCAAAAATTCGTATGTCTGACAAATATTGTCCTGTCATAACAAACCATATAACGATGGAAAGTTTATTTATTGAGCTTTTAGATAATGTATAAATATCAATTTCCGAAAACGTTGACACTTATGACTGGTTTTGTGGTCACATATGACCTAGGGTTGCACAATATTGAAATAATATGTCTCTCTCCTCTCGACTCCGCCCATTAATGTTTATTTTCAGCTCTGGGTTCACCTTTGGGCCGCTCCAGCCAATAGCAGAACAGCAACTACTGGGCAGGCTGGGATAAAGATAGTAAGGCCCCATCTGATTGGTCAAATTTAGATAAATAACCAATGTAATTTATCACACGTCTGCGATGCCTATATTACATATACTGTTATCGCGATAATGATAATTTTGCAATATATCGTGCAGCTCTAATATGTCCAGTGGAATACTACTCACTTTACCACATCAACATGTTTTACTCACAGCTTCGATTATGATTGCATCCAACATGTCCAATAATATATCATATTGACCAGTACTTTCCCAGTACTGGGTTGCGGCTGAAAGGGCATCCGCTGTGTGCAACATATGCTGGAATAGTTTGCTTATTCTGCTGTGGCGACCCCTGATAAATAACAGATTAAACCGAAGGAAAATGAATGAATGAATTGACCAGTACAATGTAAACAAAACATAATCTTAAAGTATTGTACATTTTCTTTTATACCCATATACTAAAACACAAAGTTAAAGGCCTATATCCATGTCAGAGCTCGGCAACAAAGGTCATTGGCTCTTACATGCCCAAACATAACAAGCCAAGATTGAACATGTGAATGCGGTTTCTGAACTGTGCCTGAGAGACAGATTTGAGGGAGTTTATTATTTTTGGGTCTATTCCTTACACACAATGTAAGAAGAACTGTTCTGAAGAACTGTGTTTTTAGTCAACACAGGCTCATTGAAATATGTGCTTTAGCCTACATTTCTGTGAAACCATAAAAACATACTTAAACATACGTCTGACTGCAATTTCTAAGTAAAATGCACACTAGGGGGCAGTATGACGGCATTCCTTTTCACACGTATGATCTTCACAGGTATATATTATTGACGAATAAAGGATTATTCTAGTGCAGTTCATTGCACAACATCAAATAATTACCACAAAACAACTTAACACTGTCTATGATTTGTAATCGAATACATTTGTCTCTCCTATCTATCTCTATATGTGGTCAGTGTGGTGTTGTACTTGTGATGCAGAGCACTAGGGTTTGAATTATAGGGTATGCAATAATCAAGTATGGTCATAGTCTTATAAACATGTCAAAAATAACCCTAGGAGGAACGTTTTCATGAGAAGCATATAAATACGAAAAACATACGCAATTATTAGTCAATGAGACCCATTCTGTTTTTAAGACGTAAAGTTTTTGTCAGCCGTTTTATGTCCCAGTCTGTATAGTAGCTTTATATTGATTGTTAATCCACAATTATTGGGTTAAACGTTCGGGATACGACTCAATATAAGGTTATATTCAACCCAGGCTCATTCTAAAACAAACCCCTGTATACATTTCTGGAGAGCGCCAAATATGTCCCAGGAGGTACGTTTTTTGCTGTTTTTGTTTTCGCGAATCTACCAGAGGCTGCTTTGTGCGCTTTTTGAGATGTCAAATTTCTCTCGCTAGTGCCATTCGCGCCTGCTGTTCTTGCGTAAATCCACCAGAGGCAGCTGTCGACTGACTGACTGACTGACTGACCGATCGACTGACCCACCCTCCCCCTTCCCTAAACCCAACCAATAGTATTTTCAAAAGCACTGATCGTCCCGTCCACCCACTTCCCTAAACCCAACTGACAGTTTTAAAAAGCAATCCAGAAAAAGAAAAGCCCTCGCCTGATTTTTACCACGTTTTCAGATTTTACCACATTCTCACCCTGTTATTAACTTGTTTATTTAATTTTCTGGCTTCTGTTTTTCTTCACCAGACTTGAACCCCGTCATCGTGGTCAACTCCTCTCAGCGTCTCAAGTCCGCCGACGTACATGGCGAGCTAACTGGACAAACTGGCAACAGTGGGAAAGCCGTCCATATGGAGGTAAACGGTCAGCTGGTAATCGTGAAAAGGAACGGCGTCATACCGCCCCGTAGCGTTCGTTTTAAAGACCAAATACAGCTATACGTACTTCTGGCTACAAAATTCGTGATCTCCAGAAATGTATACAGGGCTACGTTTTCAGAATGAGCCTATGTTGGTTATATTTCAGCACTTTGGAAATGAACTTCTTGCACGTTTAGGTTACGTGTCTTTTTGGGAAATGCATGTGGAGTTTCAATGAACATTCGCAACCTTGCACGTACAGAACCCTCTTAAGAGCCAAAATACATCGTAATCGAGAAATCGTAATCACTTTGTATGATGTTGTACTTGTGATGCAGAGCGCTCGGGTTCGAATCCTGTAAAGCACGCTTCCGCAAAAGAGATAAAACCAAGGTAAAACTATGTGGTTGCAGTGCAGTTTTCTATAATACTTGCTTTTGAAAACACTATTGATTGGATTTAGGGAAGGGTTTAGTTCAGTGGTTCACTAGGTGATCAGGACAATAAGCCCCGCCTTCTTGTGGACATGTACAAGAAGAACATGTATCTGAAACGTACAACAAAATGTACCCTAAGTAACGTATTTCAGATGCTAAAAAATGTCGACAGCGCCCTCTAGTGGATTTGTCATCTGAAACGTGCAACAAAACAGAGCAACACATTAGTATTTTCAATGAGACGCATGGAAAGGAGAAGCCTGGACACCGAAAACGTTAATTTATGAGGCTGAGTAACATCCATAAGTTTACTTTGAGTGTGTATTAATCATTGATGTATATTGTGGATCTCCTAATAATAAATAAAGAGAGAAACAGGCTGCCATGTTCAGCAGAGCCTGGAAGTGATGATAAAATACTGCTTTATATTAACCCCATAAAGCTTAATGTATCATATTTGATATCTAAAGCTACTGACATGATCAACACTTGTGCACAATCTACTAAATGCCACCTGATTCACAGCTTTAAGCAAATGATATTAGTAATGAATGATATTTTAGTATGATTGTAAAAACGTCAGCATTCAGCCTGTGCTTTACATGTGGTTTGTCCATCTATTTCAAATAATGAAAGCTATTCAATTTACCGAATCATTGATCTATTCAGTCTGTTGACATCTTTCCCACTAAAACAAGGGGGGATTTTACAACAGGGCTATGAAATCGTCATCGTCCCCTTGAAATCGTCCCCTATACTCTAAAATATTTGAGGGAGCATCCATGTGTAGTGGTGTCTGAAACCACAGCGGACGTTCTGAAGTGCACTCAATTAATCCCACAATGCACCGCAATAATGAGTGTACAACCCATGTACACCCAACAGCTAGGAAACACCCATAATGCACTGTCAGAGTTAAAACACTGAATGAATTTCTGAATCTGACCACAAGATGGCGTCCACAGCAGTGTCCAATCAGTGTCAGTTTCTGAATAAATTAGTATTCAAGTTGTACACATGACAGAAATCAAGATACTCTGTTTAATTTCTAAAAGACACCTCACTAAGTGTTAAATAACCATCACAGGAGAAATCTAATCCGTCTGAGAGATTTATTAACCAGCAAAGCACAAACAAAACAGCCTCCATTTAATTCACTCACTCGCTTTCATTCACTCCTGTATTAGTGGACTAATGTAGGGAATAGTGGATGAGGGGATAGGGGGTGATTTCAGATACAGCCCAAGGCTGTGTTTCCCAAAAGCCTCGTAAGCCTAAGTAGATCGTAAAAATGACTGCGAGACTGGTCTTAATGTTACGGCCTGTTTCCCAAAAGCACCATAACTTAAGTAGCACTTAAAAATTGACGTAGGTCTACAAGTGCTATGTATAGAGGTATATAGGCCTATATTTCATATATGTGAAATCTAATCATGAACTTTTATGTGAATTGTGTCATTTGTATTGCCATATATCAAATTTCTCTGTGGGGTGTGATTATAATTACTTTTG
This sequence comes from Danio choprae, assembly GCA_903798125.1. Taxonomy (NCBI): domain Eukaryota; kingdom Metazoa; phylum Chordata; class Actinopteri; order Cypriniformes; family Danionidae; genus Danio; species Danio choprae. Next base: position 174,358 of record CAIGQW010028141.1, read on the forward strand.
TACATTTTTCTGGAAACTCTATTACACTTTTTGTAGAATTTATAAATTAAATAATAAAAACGTGCATGAGGGCGGGATGATGGTTAGCACTGTCGCCTCACAGCAAGAAGGTCGCTGGTTTGAGTCCCGGCTGGGCCAGTTGGCAATTCTGTGTGGAGTTTGCATGTTCTCCCCGTGTTGGTGTGGGTTTCCTCCGGGTGCTCCGGTTTCCCCCACAGTCCAAACACATGCACTATAGGTGAACTGAATAAACTAATATGTCTATAGTGTATGAGTCTGTGTGTGAATGTGATATGGGTGTTTCCCAGTACTGGGTTGCAGCTGTAAGGGCATCCGCTGCGTAAAACTTATGCTGGAATAGTTGGTGGTTCATTCCGCTGTGGCGACCTCTGAAATTGAGACTAAGCCGAAGGAAAATGAATGAATTAATGAAAAACGGGGATGCACCAAACAAACAAACTAACGAAAATATAAATCATTTTCATTTTCGGCTTAGTCCCTTTATTAATCTGGGGTCGCCACAGCGGAATGAACCGCCAACTTATCCAGCATATGTTTTACGCAGCGGATGCCCTTCCAGCTGCAACCCATCTCTGGGAAACATCCATACACACCCATTCACACTCATACACTACGGACAATTTAGTCTACCCAATTCACCTATACTGCATGTCTTTGGACTTGTGTGGGAAACTGGAGCACCCGGAGGAAACCCACGCCAACACAGGGAGAACATGCAAACTCCACACAGAAACGCCAACTGACCCAGCCGAGGCTCGAACCAGCGACCTTCTTGCTGTGAGGCGAATGTGCTACCCACTGCGCCACTGTGAGGCCCCGAAAATATAAATACACATCTCAATTAAATGACTGAATAAAAAATAATAATGGAATTTAAATGAAATGAAATATGCTTGAAAGACTGGAAAACAATAGGGAAATAGGGATAAACTCTAAAAGAAACTAAATCTGTCAACGACGTGCACAAAACCCATCCATCTATTGGGTATTTTTAATAATAACATTGTTTTTTCAACGTAGGTTTTTTTCCCAGTCGTTTTATGTCCCAGTCTGCATTTAGTCGCTTTATATTGATTGATAATCCACAAAAGATGGCAATTATTGGGTTAAATGTTTGGGATACGACTCCATATAAGATTTCAGCACTTTGGAAATGGACAGCGACACATAAGTGTTCTCGAATATGTTACATCACTTATTGGGAAAACGCAACCTTGCACATACAGAATCCTCTAAAATGCCAACATACATTCATCCATTAATTTTCCTTAGGCTTAGTCTCTATTTCAGAGGTCGCCACAGCAGAATGAACTGCTAACTATTCCAGCATATGTTTTACGCAGTGGATGCCCTTCCAGCCGCAGTACAGTATTGAGAAATACCCATACACACTCATTCACACACACACACACACACACACACTATGGCCACTTTAGTTTATTCAATTCCCCTATAGCGCATGTGTTTGGACTGTGGGGGAAACCGGAGCACCCGGAGGAAACCCACGCCAACACGGGAAAACATGCAAACTCCACACAGAAATGCCAACTGGCCCAGTCGGGACTCGAACCAGCAACCTTCTTGCTGTAAGACGACAGTGCTGACCATAGGCCACCGTGCCGCCCAACCAAGATACATTGTTATTGGGAAACCCGGTCCTGGTCACTTCATGTTTTCTCTGATCTGTTAAAACATTTAGAAACACATGACGTGAGCAGGTGTAAATAGGACCAAGATGTCAGTGCGGGGCATATCGAGGAGCCTCTTTTCTTTGTTTTTAAATAGTCAGTAGTTTTTCTCTTATATCACATCTCATCCACAGCCAATGAGCTTGTTAAAGCGGCACTGACAGCTCATGACAGCCCCAGTCTAATAGTAAAGCTGAGTCTGTCTAAGCGTTTCTCCTCCTAATCTCCTCCATATGCCAATCCTATGGTATGTGTATGTGTGATCATGTACGCGTGTCTGGATTTTAGATTTTAGGTTGCCTTTTTAAAATCTGCCAGGGGGGATGAAAAACATCCTTTGGTGCTAACTCTGGCTTATTTACTGATTTCACTGTGTGTTAATGAGCACCGTCCCTGTGAAATAAATAGATAAATAGTAATAATAAACAATAAAATAAATAAATAGATAATAATAATAATAGTAAACAATAATAAAAAACAATAAAATAAATAAATTAATAAATAATAACAATAATAAAAAACAATAATAAAAACGATAAAATAATGAATAATAACAATAATAAAAACAATAATAAAAACGA
>CAIGQW010028141.1:222400-235632 GCA_903798125.1 Danio choprae
AAAGAAGTTATTTTGAAAAATGTTGGAAACCGGTAACCATTGACTTCTATACACTCAAAAAAAAAAAACTTTTGCTGCTATTTCAAACTACTTATTTAAAATGAGTTGAAACAACACAACTCTTAAGGTTTTTTTGGGGGGGGGGCAACTTAATTGTTTTACGTTCAATCCACTTAAATTTGTAAAAATTATTAAGTTAACTTAGTTTCTTCCTGCTGTCCCAAAACAAATCGATTGTGTGCAACACCAACAGTGTAGTATTTGTTAGTCAATAGATACAGGTTTTTACATTTTTCAAAATATCTTCTTTTTATGTTAAAGCAAAAGTGAAGGGTCAATAAACGATGCCAGAATTTTCTTTTTTTGCGTGAACTATCCCTTTAAGAGAAGGCTGGTGTTTCTCATGTTAAGTGTCTTCAGTTTTGCTCACCAGGGTCTCCACAAAGGCTGATTCTGGAACAGCGCTCGTCTCAGAGTCCGTGGTTGGGAGGATTGAACAGAGCCACTAAATCGCAATGGAGTCGGGGAGCTCACCTGAAGATGAGGTCCTGGGACGGCCGGTAACGCAGTTGTTGAGAGACTTACAGATGATAATGATGATGATGAAGAGGAGTCGGTGGAAAGCGGAGAGATGCTGGGAGGGAAGGGGAAATGGCAGGGCACAGAAAGATATGTCGGAGAGCTGGAGAACGGAGGAGAGCTGCTTGAATAGCAAGGAGAAGGAGGAGGAGAAACGGAGTATGGTGGAGAGAGGTATGGATGCTGTAAATGCATAAAGGATTTGGAATACAGGCTGTTTGCGTAGGAATAGGGCTCAGGGTTGGCTCTCATGTGTCCAATCGATGGCACGTCCGTCCTGCAGGACAGCTCAGCATTTGGGATCCATGGATGGTGGGTTGCATTGCTGGAAAGTCTGCCGTGGGGAAGAGCGCTGCTGTAGGAGTCCAGATGATGGCAGAGACCTTGGACAAAGCTGTCTCGCTGGGACGGCTCCACGCAGTCGATGAAGCTGGCCAGGCGGGAGATGCACTCTTTAAAACCAGCCTTGTAGATTGGGTTAGAGGGCGTATGGGTTTGGATGGGCTCCGGGACGGAAGCACAGGGCATCTGGGGTCTCCTCGAGAGCAGAGGCGGAGGTTTTGCATCATGCGTGTCCTTGCTAGAATCGCCTGAGGTTAGGGAGAGTGGAAAGGCGTGCAAAAAAAAAAAAAGTGTAAGTTTGAGGGGAAAGAGCAAGGAGATTGGAGTGTGATCGTTTTTGTTATGGGATCATGCGAAGGATTATTTGGGAAAGGGGGGTTTAGATGTGAGAAGTAAAATAGTTTTGGTTTATTGATGGATTTATTGGTGAAAGTTGAAAGGCGAAGAGTGGAGTAAAAGGATGTGGGTTAGATTGAAGAATTGAGAATGATAGAAAAAAGAGGAGAAACAGGAGAGACAAAATAAATTAGCATCATTACACTAATGTGAGTCACAACAAAACAAAATAACAAACAAAAATAGCTCGTTATTATCATTTTTGACATAAATATGAGTACAATACATTGGTAAGTGTAAGTGTCAAAACAACATTATCAGTCATTTTAACTTAAATTAAACCCTTTTAAAGGAGTAGTTCACCCAAAGCTGAAGACTCTGGCATCATTTACTCAACAAAAAGAAGATATGTTGAAGAAAGCTGCAAGCCATTGACTTCCATAGTAATTGTTTTTCCTATTATGGTCAGTTGTTAGATTGTGTCTTTAAAATATCATCTTAATGTGTTCAACAAAAATAAAGAAGCTCATAAAGGATTGTAACCACTTGAGGGTGAGTAAACAGTGAGTAAATTTGAATGTTTGGGTGAACTATCCCTTTAAATCAGCTTGTTTAACTTAAAAAAGTAAGTTTAAAACATTATAAACTTAGGTTAATAAGTTGCAACTTACCTAAAAAACATATGTTGTTATGACTTATTGATTAAATACGTTTTTGCATCACACTTTAATTTACGATTAGACAGAAAACTTACCTTGATCTCTCGCAGCCGTGGTTTTAGTCCTAATGTATTCAACAGTTAATTCCAGAATTTCAGCCTTCTCCAGTTTGGGGTTTTGAAGTCGCTGCAAAAATTGAATGTAAATGCATTATGCTGCTAAACCATTTCAGTGCTCGCTAAGTGCAGATTTAAGACTGGATATCCTTTATTACCGAGTCTAGAGTATTATCCAGAAGAAGCGTTCGCAGCTCGTCCAAACGCTGGTTGATCCGGTCTCTCCGTTTCTTCTCTATAACCGGTTTCAAGATCTAGAAGGAGCACATTATACATTTAATTTAGACTCAGGTATCCCAAATGAAGACGTATTATATGTAAAGTCCACTAAGAGATGGTTAAATCATAGACACAAGAGAAAGAGCGTAGACTTACTCGTTTGGTTGGTCGTCGACTTGCCATTTTTGGAGTAACCATGGCTGAAAATCGGAAGAAGACGAAAAAGCACCTTCACTGTTATATTCCCGTTGATCTGTCTTGCTTGAAGAAATTCTTCTATTGTGATAAAGTTCCTTGCAAACTCCTGCTTTTATTAGGGATGCTGGCTCGTCATTGGTGACGAGGTGTGAATGACGTATCCAGCCGTATGGTCGTGTGCCGCCTTATGGCCTTCTGCTGCTCTCAATCACCCATTTAATATATTCCGAGATAAGAAACTATAAATCGATTAAGTTCTTCACCGCATGTTTTGTCTAAGCAAACTAATTCAACTGCTAGTGTCTGATATAAAAGCAGCGCTGTCTTATACACTGTAAAAAGGGATGAGTTACTTAACCCCATTACCTTAAAAGCAACAAGTTGATCCTACTTTTTTTTTAATAAAGTCAGTATACCCATTGACATAACTTTTATAATTATGCACATAGTTTGCTTAGCCACTTAATAATTATAAGGCAATGAGTTTACTCTATTTTTAATGTAAAGTCAACTAATCGCTTTTTTTTTATAGTGTAAGCCTATAGTTATAGCCTGAATGATAATGAAATCTGCATTAGAAATCTGCTTAGCATAACCAGTAATGTTGTAGATGCATTCAATGCAATGATGTTGTAAATGCAATAGAACGCTTAGGATTTTATGGACTAGTTGCTGGGTTTATTGCGCCAATAAGTCAATATGAAGGCAGCGCATCTTGATTTTTTTTTTGACACTCAATTCACCAAAAAGCTCCTCCCGTTAAAAGTTCACGACCTATAACCACAAACACAGCACACATCGGCTTCCTATGGGCTAGTTTGTAATAATATTGCATTTCTGTTTCATTGCATGTTCAAAATTGTGTGTAATTCAAGAAATTATATATTCATTCATTCATTTTCATTTCGGCTTAGTCCCTTTATTAATCTGGGGTCGCCACAGCGGAATGAACTGCCAATTTACCCAGCATATGTTTTACGCAGCGGACCCATCACTGGGAAACAAAAATAATAACCTCATTTTATTAGTTTGGTAAATTTGATATATGTGATGTGTGTTTGGTCCGCATGACAGATATGTTGGTCTATCATTTATTTCCCTCTGCGGTGGAACACGTAAGGTTTTTCCTCGTGGGAACAGAATACTGTGGCCAGGTATAAATGTGTAAAAACGGACACAGTCACACTAACACCGCCAGACTGGAATACTTAAACTTTTAGAGGCGCTTAGAATTTCATTAGATGCCCAGTTTCCGTGCATTGCCTTCGCACCTGAAGCTCAAATCGACGTAGACACGAATAAACATCAAATACAGCGCTCAGCATATATGAGTACACCCCATTTTGAACATGAATATTGTTATCCATTTCTCAGTGAATACAGGCAATGCATTTTGGTGCATTTAAACAAAACACATTTATTAAACAGATATATTTATTCATTCATTTTCATTTCGGCTTAGTCCCTTAATTCATCAGGGGTCGCCACAGCGGAATGAACCGCCAACTTATCCAGCATGTTTTACGCAGCGGATGCCCGTCCAGCTGCAACCCATCTCTGGGAAACATCCATACACACCCATTCACACTCATACACTACGGACAATTTAGCTTACCCAATTCACCTGTACCGCATGTCTTTGGACTTGTGGGGGAAACCCGGAGGAAATCCACGCCAACACGGGGAGAACATGCAAATTCCACACAAAAACGCCAACTGACCCAGCCGAGGCTCGAACCAGCGACCTTCTTGCTGTGAGGCAAACGTGCTACCCACTGCGCCACTGTGAGGCCTCAGATATATTTATTAAAATAATATTTCAGTCACTAAACATATTTAGAAATTGAAAGATAATACAATTAAATTCAAGCTAAATATTGCAACAACAAAAAAACAACCTACAAAATGACAACAAAATTTTTCTAATTTTTTTGCTTCTCTTTATTTTTCCTCTTTTTAAAATTTGTATTTAATATTTTTCTATAACATATACATTTGGCTGTGCTCGTTTTTGGACCGTTATCGTAAGTTATTTTGTTAGATGAGCTCCAGATTCGGCTTCAGAATTGGCTAATCTAATGTATATGCACAGATATAATATTGTATAGCTTCCTATTAAAAATAGTAATTTAAAAGATAGATTTGGGAGGGGTGCACTCATATATGCTGAGCACTGAGTAACCTTGGACCACAATACCAGTCTTCTTTTTTTAGAGTGAGATTCATACGTCACCAGAAAGCGGAATAAATATAAGCTTTTCATTGTTCTTTAAATAAATAAATAAAATTAGTAGACATTTGGTTAAGATAAAGCAGTTTGAAAACTGGAATCTGTGGGGTTTAAAAAAAGTCTAAATATTGAGAAAAACACATTTAAAGTTGTCCAAATCAAGTACTAAGCAATGCACATTATTACAATTTTAGTTTTTATATCTATATTAATTAGGAAATTTGCTAAATGTCTTGATGGAAATCTTTACTTTATATCCTAAAGATGTTTGGCATAGAAGTAAAATCAACCATTTTGACATATGCAATGTATTTTTGATTTATTACGAAATACCCGTGCAAAAAACAACAACTTTATAGTAGGTTTTCATAGGGTTTTGTAGTCCAGGGTCATAAAAACTATATAGTGGGTCTGAAACTGTAATGCGTAATTTAACCTGTATCTTTAAGTACTTGAATATTAACTGTGTTCATAATTGCAGAAGGCAGCACGGTGGCGCAGTGGGTAGCACAATCGCCTCACAGCAAGAAGGTCGCTGGTTCGCTGGTGCTCCGGTTTTCCCCACAATTCCAAAGACGGTATTGCGGTATAGGTGAATTGGATAAGCTATTGGATGGCCTCATGTCCATAGTGTATGAGGTATGTGTAAAGGTGTGTATAGTTGTTTCCCGGTGATGGGTTGCAGCTGGAAGGGCATCCGCTGTGAAAAACATATGCTGGATAAGTTGGCGGTTCATTCCGCTGTGGCGACCCCAGATTAATAAAGAGACTAAGCCGAAAAGAAAATGAATGAATGAATAATTACAGAAAATGTATCCAGACCATGCATGTGTGCGTTCGTTCTGCTTTTACGCAATGAGAGTAGCCTACTTAAAGAAGGAAAAATTATTATAATGCTAAAAAATATGATTACATAAGCTGTGTCAAATAATGTCTTCAATGTTAAATGTTGACAAGCATTTTACAAGGAGAGCAAAGCACATGAATGTTGCAAAACGACTTTTGGTTTTCCTTGACGCGCGCACACGTGAGCGTCACATTGATAATAGGCTAATAGCTCACTTTATAAGTTAATATGTTTCTCTGCCTAAACTGAAAATTTTGTCTGTGCTAAATTGTTGAACAGGCCATGTGGTGATTCACTTTTTGACCCCATGCATGGGCATCATCCATGGCTAAGAAAAATCCCGTGGGAAAGTATAATGTTTGGTCAAGTGGAGTGGTGGCGTACACACCCTTGCCCATAATCCCATTAGTATTATGATTCTTTTAACACGTCTATGTTACAGTGAATATGGCGTGAGGGATTCTTTGGACAAAAGGGCGTGCAGTCGGAGCATGCGCACTGTGTAGGGGTATAAGAATTAAGATACTGTCTGTGAAGGCTGCAATGCGCGAGTGGCCATAAATTATGGTGCGCATTAAGAGTAACAAAATATCAGTATTGGGGAAGCAAATATATCTTTCTTTCCTAGATTTTATGAACATCAAGCTGCATACAAGGACAGGTCTTGAGTTAATTCTCATTATAAAAAAATGATGAGTTGAGGTAACCCATTGGGTCCAATACTGTATGGACAACCCCAACGTTGGGTTAATATGTTAAAATAAATGTAGGCTAAATTACACTTTTTTAAAGTGTGACCAATATTTGACCAAACGTTGGGTTAACAACCCATCTTTTTTAAAGCAATTGACGCAATTGTCCTTTTTACGGAAATCGGGCTTTGATGTGGCTTTGAACGGACTATGCATAGTGTCTGAGTTATTTAGATAACTCCACCGTATTCAATACAAAACCATCAACCAACCATTTTGGATACGGACCCCATGCACGGATGGCCATCATCAGTCATTTAAAATAGTGGAACTTGAAACTTTAGCGCACTCTCTCACCTGCTGGACCATTACTGAGCAAATGGGCACGTGGAGGCTTTACGCACCTGAGCGCCTGTTGCAGAGGTGTGAATCAGACACGCTTTCGGGCATGGTGTGAGCATGGTGTGAGCACGTGTCGTCTGAATGACTATTTTATTGATTGAAAAGGTATAACAAGAGTATAGAGTAATTTGAGCTGAAATATAGAATGGAATCAAACTCATCCAAGCTGGTTGATTGTTACAGTAAAAAGTAATGGGTTGTTTTAACCCAACGTTGGGTCAAATATAGACAACCCCAACCGGGGGATTAAAAATATTTAAAATGTAAGAAATCCAACATTTATTGGAAGTAAGTAAGCTAAATTTCGACATTGACGTGTTTCACTTTGAACTTGGTGGACATTTCACAAGCACGAGCTTTCCCCAGCTTCACAATTTACCGAAATTGCAGATAACCCTGTAAATGAAACATAAATTGTGCAAATGATAGGCTTATGACCTTGGTTTCATAAATAGCCTATTGATGCACTAAAAAAACTTAATTTATATATCCTCTGTTTCTTGCTTTTGATAATTAAAGGTGTGGTTAAGTATGCGATTCCCGTGGGAAACGGGCAACCATACGTCGAAGAGGTGAAAGAGCACACGTCCATCTCTGCGTGATTCTGTTGACACATTTTGTTAACACCAAACGTGTGTCGATGGGCTTGTGTTCTGGGCAAACGAATTGTACTCCATCCACCCGCTTTTACGCGCAATTAATTTACAATGAATTTAATGCTGTGTGTAATATCCTTTATATAGGACTCTGTATTCGCGTAGAGAGAGTCACTTTCTGCATTTGTAAAACATTTGGCTTGAGTTTCATTTCGGTGTGACCCACAAGGGGGCCTCAGTAAACATACAAGTGTGCTGCAAGATGACTTTAGGATGCATATGAACCTACAGCATATGAAGTCTGCGTTAAAAAGTTCATTCATTCATTCATTTTCCTTCGGCTTAGTCCCATATTTATCAGGGGTCGCCACAGCGGAATGAACTCCCAACTTATCCGGCACATGCTTTATGCAGGGGATGCCCTTCCAGCCGCAACCCAGTACTGGGAAGTTAAAAAATGTTACATATGGTAATTCTATTCATTCATTCATTCATTCATTTTCATTTAGGCTTAGTCCCTTTATTAATCTGGGGTTGCCACAGCAGAATGAACCGCCAACTTATCCAGCACATGTTTTACGCAGCGGATGCCCTTCCAGCTGCAACCCATCACTGGGAAACATCCACACACTCTCATTCACACACATACACTACAGACAATTTTAGCTTACCCAATTCACCTATAGGCCTCACAGTGGCGCAGTGGGTAGCACAATTGCCTCACAGCAAAAAGGTCGCTGGTTCGAGCCTCGGCTGGGTCAGTTGGCATTTCTGTGTGGAGTTTGCATGTTCTCCCTGTGTTGGCATGGGTTTCCTCCGGGTGCTCCGGTTTCCCCCACAAGTCCAAAGACATGCGGTACAGGTGAATTGGATAGACTAAATTGTCCGTAGTGTATGAGTGTGAATGGGTGTGTATGGATGTTTCCCAGAGATGGGTTGCAGCTGGAAGGGCATCCGCTGCGTAAAACATATGCTGGATAAGTTGGCGGTTCATTCCGCTGTGGCGACCCCAGATTAATAAAGGGACTAAGCCGAAATGAAAATGAATGAATCAATGAATTCACCTATACCGCATGTCTTTGGACTTGTGGGGGAAACCGGAGCACCCAGAGGAAATCCACGCCAACATGGGGAGAACATGCAAACTCCACACAGAAACATCAACTGACCCAGCCGAGGCTCGAACCAGCAACCTTCTTGCTGTGAGGCGAACGTGCTACCCACTGCGGCACCGTGAGGCCCATGATAATTCTAATACGTTAAAAATCGAAATTTGCTAAAGAGTTGCTAACTATAAATATTTTACATATTTACATAAATTACATTAGCCTAATTACTGATACTTTTATCCAAATCGACTTATACAAATGACGAATAGGCTTTAACATGCGATGACTAATGGATTTGATGCTATAGACGTCTGGGTTACATGCATGGTCATTTTATTACAATGATAAAAATCTGCAAAGCCGCCGGTAAATATAAGTAATTCCTAAATGCACTGTGGCATAATCGTTTACATTTCTTTAGTAGATACTATAGGCTATCCAAAACGACTTAAAATGAGAGACATAAGCAGTTCACAGTCAAGAAATATGTGCCACCCATGCAGTTTAAAAGCATAAATAAAATAGAAATCACAAAATACAAAAAACTTATGCTATTTATGGATATTTTTACAGAGTTTCGCAGTACAAACCTGCATTGTGCTGTATTTGCAATGTGGTCTTTTAAGGTCAGCTAAATAAGATTTCCGACTTAAGAAAATTGCCAAATGGCTGAACTGGATAAAAAGATGAGAATTTTGTCAAGTTGGTCTGTCCTGCAGACAGTCTGTATCAATCAGGACAAAATGTGAAATAAAGCTTTGTCGTTAGCTTAACAGCAGTAAGAGAGACCATTTGAACAGGTCCCTGTGATGAAGTGTATGGAGAACAGTAGTGGACCAAGGACTGATCCCTGTGGAACTCCTATTATAAATTATAATATTATGTAAATAAAACAAATCGCCTCACAGCAAGAAGGTTGCTGGTTTGAGCCCGGCTGGGCCGGTTGGCATTTCTGTGTGGAGTTTGCATGTTCTCCCTGTGTTGGCGTGGGTTTCCTCTGGGTGCTCCGGTTTCCCCCACAAGTCCAAAGACATGCGCTGTAGGTGAATTGTACAGGTGAATTGGGTAAGCTAAATTGGCTGTAGTGTCTGTGTGTGAATGATTGTGTATAGGTGTTTCCCAGTGATGGGTTGCAACTGGAAGGGCATCTGCTGCGTAAAACATATGCTGGATAAGTTGGCGGTTCATTCCACTGTGGTGACCCCAGATTTATAAAGGGACTAAGCCGAAAAGAAAATGAATGAATGGATGAATAAAACAAAGTGTACATTAATAAATATTAACTGAATATTGATTGGGCAGCACGGTGGGGCAGTGGGTAGCACAATTGCCTCACACCCAAGAAGGTCACTGGTTCGAGCCTCGGCTGGGTCAGTTAGCATTTCTGTGTGGAGTTTGCATGTTCTCCCCGTGTTGGCGTGGATTTCCTCCGGGTTTCCCCCACAAGTCCAAAGACATGCGGTACAGGTGAATTGGGTAAGCTAAATTGGCCATAGTGTATGAGTGTGGATGAGTGTGTGTGGATGTTTCCCAGTGATGGGTTGCAGCTGGAAGGGCATCCGCTGCGTAAAACATATGCTGGATAAGTTGACGGTTCATTCCGCTGTGGCGACCCCAGATTAATAAAGGGACTAAGCCAAAAAGAAAATGAATGAATGCATGAATATTGATTTTTATAAATGCATAAAGGGTCTTCAATAAAACCATAATATTGTGCCATTTAAGTACTTTTGTTATAGCATGTGAAAATAAGCTAAGTTTTATTTGTATTAACTGAAACATCGATACAGTCGCTCATCATAATCTATTGTTTTGGTATAACTGGTTGGCAGTTTCTTCTTGCAGTAAAAGTGCTTAGGTTATGAAGGCCAAAAGATGTTATATCTGAATAGACAGCGTGACAGCCCTTCACAATTTTAAAATTAAAAGAAATATGAAAACTAAATGAGCCTCACGGTGGCGCAGTGGATAGCACGTTCGCCTCACAGCAAGAAGGTCGCTGGTTCGAGCCTCGGCTGGGTCAGTTGGCGTTTCTGTGTGGAGTTTGCATGTTCTCCCCGTGTTGCCGTGGGTTTCCTCCGGGTGCTCCGGTTTCCCCCACAAGTCCAAAGACATGCGCTATAGGTGAATTGGGTAAGCTAAATTGTCCGTAGTGTATGAGTGTGAATGGGTGTGTATGGATGTTTCCCAGAGATGGGTTGCAGCTGGAAGGGCATCCGCTGCGTAAAACATATGCTGGATAAGTTGGCGGTTCATTCCGCTGTGGCGACCCCAGATTAATAAAGGGACTAAGCCAAAATGAAAATGAATGAATGAATGAAAACTAAATATTTGCAAAAGGGCATGTTTATGCATAAATCAAAGTAATATTTAAAATGAAACAGACAAATAAATAGGATCAGTAAATTAATCGTATGGAATTCAAAATAAAAGTTATTATATTAAGTAATTATTTGGAGGAATAGCATAGTAGTAGATTAGTGCAGTCCTGAAAAAATGAGGAAAACAAGAAATATTAATTCTAATTACAAATATTAGAACATAGTTTTATCTGATATAAAAGATGTATATACCTATATAGAAATCTGATATATTGCAATATATGCAAATTATATATGACAAGTTCATACTTGGATTTCACATATATAAAATATGTCATATATGCTAAATATATTTCAAAATATTGCAAAAAATGGCCATTTATATAGTTTGTTTTTCAATAATTGATATTACATATGTACATCTTTGTAATTCCAATGGTTAAGAAAGAGCTATATATGTGATATGTATATATATATATATCAGATTTTTGAAAAATATATGTCATTTTTGAAAAATATTTAAAAATATATGTTGATTAAATGAGATTTTATAAATGTAAAATCCAAATATGAGTTATGTTTAATCTATAAGCATATACTGTATATAGCCATATAGAAATCGGATATATTGCAATATATGCAAATTATATATATGACAAGTTCATATTTGGATGTCACATATATAAAATGTCATATATGCAAAATATATGGCAAAATATTGCAAAAATGGCCATTTTATATATGTTTTTAACCATTGGTATCACATATACGCACATATTTGTAACTCCAATGGTTAAAAAAGAGATATATATATATGATATGCCATTTTTGATGCCGTTTTAAAATATATGTTGCGTGTATGACATTTTATGACATAAATGTAAAATCCAAATATTAGCTTGTGTGTCATGTTTAACTAGCATACATTTTATTTACCCATATAGAAATCTGATATATTGCAATATATGCAAATTAAATATATGACAGGTTCATACTTGGATTTCACATATATAAAATATGTCATATATGCAAAATATATGTCAAAATATTGCAAAAATTGACGTTTTATATATGTTTTTAACCATTGGTATTACATATAGGTGCATATTTTAATTATGGTTAATAAAAGAGATGTGGTAAAAAAAATATATATGTGATATATGACATTTTAGATATGTAAAATCCAAATATGAACTTGTGTGCCATGTTAAATTAGCATATATTGCTAAATAGCCTGTCATATTTCTATATGCGTTGCAAAGTATGCATTTGGCTGCCTTAAAAATGGACAAAATTAGGGCAGAAGAAAAAGGAATATTTACTGAGGGTGCTATACAAGGATTCCCGTGGGAAACTGCATCTAGCTCTTTTCAAAGTGAAAGAAAAGCACACGTCCATCTCTGCGTGGTTGTATTATTACGGTGTTGACACATTTTGTTAACACCAAAGCCAAACGTGTGTCAATGAACCTGTGTTCTGGACAAACCAACACCTCACAGGTTGCCTTGCAGGACGCATAGCTTTGCCAGGTCTCTGTTAAAAACAATATAAAGTGAATTGAAGGTGTTTTCCGTCTTTGTTAAGATGTTTTCTGTGCTACAAATGACATTAAGCTAGTGCGTAGGCCATACTTGCTAGCATGCTAGACATACCATAGCGAAGTGCAAGGACGACCCTTTAGATTTGGACTGTTTAATTGGATTTGATTGGTCGTATTTTGTCTTTTAAATGATATTTCGTGCCCTTGTGCAAATATGTGAAACTCTGCAATAACCAACCGGTCGTTAGAAGAGTGTTATGATGGGAACCAACTATTAAGCTCGCTCTCCCAGTAACACGGACTGCTCACACACACCTCAGCTCTGTTTATTACCTGTCAGATGTTGTACATTGTTAGCCGAGCACAGAGACGTTCCCACGCTTCTCTCCAGCAAACACGAGAACGCCATGCAGTTCACATATAGACTTCATTTTTGTCACATTGGTGATATTTGTCATATTTGCAACCCATAGACTGTCGTAATTCGTGTAAAATGTTAACGTGATCTTGTATTTAATGTAGCCTATAAATGTTTTTAAGGATGCTGTCTCTAAGATTATCCGACGAAAGAAGTTCGGGGACATGTTTTTTCTTTACATTTTACTCAGCGACAATCTTTAGACCTAGTTTGCATGCAAAAGGCTGAGATTAAAGCAAATGGCACGCGTGGAGCAGTGAGGTGTGAATGTTCCTGCGCTTTTTATCATCATAATGAGAAAGACCCAGGTGAGACGAGACTGTCTGTCTGTCTGGGGGTATTAGCATGTGTATCATGAAAATAAATAATAAGAAAAACATTCTGAAGCAACAAACTAAGGACAGTGCAGTCAGCTAACTGCAATAATGGATCGCAAATTAACTAATCGTTTTGCATCACTATCCATTCCTTAACCGTAGTGAAGTAAAACTCTGGTATACCAAAGGGAGTCAATGCGCAAAATGGTTACTACAACTTTACTACATAAAAATGGCCAGATAGCACACATGCGTCGCAGAGATGTCTGCTGGACGTCCGCGTTTTCATCTGGGAGACGTCTTATTTAGGG
>CAIGQW010028141.1:236032-246985 GCA_903798125.1 Danio choprae
CATAAATATCAAACCAACTAACTAAAAGAGCAGTTATCGTGTGTTTAAATATTGCACGTGCATGTTTTGAGGTATTGCCGTAGTCAAAAAACAAAAGCGGCCATTACAATCTGCTCGATATTTTAGGATGCCGCAAGCGAATACTCTGGGTTTAATTCATTCTGCTGGGTTTAATGTTGGGAAAGACTCCACACATCAAAGAGATGCTGATGATGGGACAAAAGGCTGAACTGTTACCTGCTTTAACACTTCGTGGGCCGCCTGTTTTGTCTTGCTGGTGTCAAAACGACAAGGACTGGCACGCGCATTTCCATCCGTTTGTATCAAAGAAGCGTGAATTTCTTTACGCAATAAACCTAAATGCGGCCAGGGAATGAAGGGCAGACGTCTTTCCCACGCCTCGCCACAATGTCAGACTGCTTTATTCCTCAAGAAAATATTTTGTTGTAGTCGTTGTATATACACTTACTTCCTGAACTTTTTACTCAAGTAAATATTTTGTTGTAGTCGTTATTGTTTACACTTAATTTATTGATTTTAAGACGGACGTTCAAGTCGGAAATTATAATATATTTATAATATTGCAGAAAATACATGGCATAGGTGCATTGTAAAAAATGCCTGGGTGTTTTAACCCAACCTTGGGTCAATATGAACAAACCGAATGCTGGGTTATTTTTTTCAATGAAATTTATATTACACTTTTAACCTAACAGATGGGTTTGTCCATATTTAACACAATGTTGGGTTTAAACAATACAAACTCTATAAAAAGAGTTTATATATATATACATACATACTTATATATTCATTCATTCATTTTCTTTTCGGCTTAATCCCTTTATTAATCTGGGGTCGCCACAGCGGAATGAACCGCCAACTTATCCAGCATATTTTTTACGCAGCGGATGCCCTTCCAGCTGCAACCCATCACTGGGAAACATCCACACACTCTCATTCACACACATACACTACGGACAATTTTAGCTTACCCAATTCACCAGTACTGCATGTCTTTTGGACTTGTGGGGGAAACCGGAGCACCCGGAGGAAACCCACGCCAACACGGGGAGAACATGCAAACTCCGTACAGAAACGCCAACTGACCTAGTCGAGGCTCGAACCCGCGACATTCTTGCTGTGAGGCGAACGTGCTATCCACTGCGCCACCGTGAGGCCCATACTTATATATAAGTGGCTTAAAACAAGACTTCAATGGAAGCAGGAACTTTAATGGAAATCTTTATTAAAATATTTGTTGAATGGTTTGTTCATGATACGCAGTGAAGAGTTCATTTGGTTCGAGCCCCGGCTGGGTCAGTTGGCATTTCTGTGTGGAGTTTGCATGTTCTCCCCGTGTTTGCGTGGGTTTCCTCCGGGTGCTCCGCTTTCCCCCACAAGTCCAAACACATGCGGTGTTGTGTATGGATGTTTCCCAGTGATGGGTTGCTGCTGGAAGGGCACCCGCTGCGTAAAACATATGCTGGATCCCAGACCCCAGATTAATAATAATAATAAGGGACTAAGCCGAAAAGAAAATGAATGAATGAATGAAAAAGAAGAAAAGTAGATCACATTTGACAAATATAATAACTAGAAAACTTTTTTTTAAGTTATTGTCTTTATATATTTATCAGAAATGTAACAGTTGTATACCTTAAACAAGAGGTTATTACTGAAAACCATTATCAAACACATTAAAATAAAAAATAGTCCAAGTAAACCTTTGGTAGATTGAACTTTTGTCACTTGGCATTTCTGTGTGGAGTTTGCATGTTCTCCCCGTGTTTCCCCCACAGTCCAAAGACATGCGCTATAGGTGAATTGAGTAAACTAAATTGGCCGTAGTGTATGAGTGCGTGAATGAGTGTGTATGGATGTTTCCCAGTACTGGGTTGCAGCTGGAAGGGCATCCGCTGTGTAAAACATATGTTTGATTAGTTGGCGGTTCATTCCGCTGTGGCGATCCCCGATCAATAAAGGGACTAAGCCGAAGGAAAATGAATGAATAAGCATTTTCTAAAACATATACATGCATGTGTGCATTTATATATAGGCCTACATGAATATACACAATTATTCATTCATTCATTCATTTTCTTTTAGGCTTAGTCCCTTTATTAATCTGGGGTCGCCACAGAGGAATGAACTGCCAACTTATCCAGCATATATTTTACACAGCGGATGCCCTTCCAGCTGCAACCCATCACTGGGAAACATCCATACACACTTATTCACACACATACACTACGGACAATTTAGCTTACCCAATTCACCTGTACCGCATGTCTTTGGAATTGTGGGGGAAACCGGAGCACCCGGAGGAAACCCACACGAACACGGGGAGAACATGCAAACTCCACACAGAAATGCCAACTGACCCAGCCGGGGCTCGAACCAGCGACCTTCTTGCTGTGAGGCGAATGTGCTATCCACTCCGCCACCGTGCTGCTACACAATTATGTAAATACACATTTATTTTGTATGCAATTAGTCATGATTAATAATTTGACACAGAACATTAACTTGAATGCACTCTTAAAAATAGCGGTTCTTTATTACATTGATGGACCTTTCTATTCCAGTTGGTTCTGTATAGTGTAAACATATTCTTGTTGATTTATTTTTAATTTACTATATAGGAAAAAAATGCTAAAAAAAATGCTCAAACCACCATTGCCATCTAGTGGACTACAACACACATGCCACACACACACACACACGCACACACACACACACACACACACACACACACACACACACACACACACGCACACACACGCACAGACACACACAGACACACACAGACACACACAGACACAGTCATTCTATACTGGCAAAGAGGGTACCAGGGTTTCTGCTCATATTAATGAAACTAAAATCCCATACAAAATGTTCTTTTAAGGTCTTTTTTCATAATATAACTATATTGTTATATAAATAATATAACAAATAAGTCTTTTCAAACTTTTTTAAGACACACACACACACACACACACACACACACACACACACACACACACACTTTGACCACTCTCCATAGACGTAATGTATTTTATACTGTAAAATCTGGTTATTTTGTGTGTGTATATATATATATATGTATATGATGTGTGTTTACATGTATATAAAACCTGTCACCATTCACTGCCATTATATGAATATACCACAGATTCAGCGCAAACTCCTCGTTATTTTCTACTGAAGAATAAGTCACCTACATCTATACATCTATACAAGACCTCAGTGTGTCATTGGCTATTCATTTGGACTCATTTGTATGTGTTTACTTTTAATCTAAAAACCTGTCACCATTCACTGCCATTATAAGAATCACCAAGAACCACAGATTCAGCTCAAAATCTTCTTTTACTGTCTACTGAAGAATAAAAGCCACCTACATCTTGGATGACCCGTGTGTGTGTGTACACTAACAGGACATTTTCATTTTTGGGTGAACTATCCCCTTTAGTCCCAGAATGCTTCTCATTTGTCCGACACAGTCTTCTGAGTGTGAACTGAGGAGTCACACAATGAGTCTCCAGTCCAAAAAACAATTCCTGTTTTATGTATATTACTATACATGTATATCTTCTCTTGAGGTTAGAGTCTTTTTTAGGATATACACCTTCACATATCAGGATATGCGGCATCTTCGAGCCATTTATGAATTCTTGGCGCCGTCATAAAGAAATGCAGTTCAGTCTCAACAGTGTGTCAGTGCCTTTAAGACTTTATCATCTTCACTCTTGCATGAACACGTCTCTTTCTCTTCTTTTCAGCATTTGTCACAGCGCTTGTTCATTTCTTGTCCCACGCGAGCCAACAGCGCCGCCCTCATGGACGAATCCAAAACGTTCTTCTCTGATACTCTTTCCACAATAGCTTCAGGTTTGTCCTCCTAGTGTGAAATAAATGGATGATTTTGTACGTTACTCATCTGCTTGTTAAGTCGTGACATATCAGGGACGTATGGAGTACTGTTTCCGGGTCCAAGCTGCTACTCATTTGAATTGAGAAAATATTCGTTCAGGACCACATTTTACTCATATCACACATTATGTCAGAATTTATTTCACTCAAATTAGTAGTATAAATATATAGTAGTGTGTTTTTTACTATATGATAAATATACAATGTTTATCATCAATATTCAGTACTCGCATGCTGTACAATTTATGACAAAAAAAGTAAAAAATAAATAAATGAGCATACTAATCAATCAGTTTTATTCCTGCGGTAGCCTTAACCTTTTGCTAAGACTATACCATATTGATTATTTTGTTTGTTTTAACCCTGAAGGTTTGAGAAAGGTGTCATTTTAGGCCGCAAAATAAAACAGTGTGTCCTAAAAAAGAGGTTTCTGTCATCCTTTTTGGTCTTTCCAAGGCGGAAGGGTAATTATTTAGCTAAGAGAAGATGATATGTTACCAATCCATCTGCAGTATGTTGTACACAATATATCAGTTTGTTGTCAACAATTAAGGCAGCAAATAAAACCAAATTGAAACATCCATATCATGTATTTTGTGAATATTTATTCTTCCAATGGGACATTGTAGTTCTTGGTTTAAACCTGATTCAATCTGTTAACTTTAACTTTAAGTGAATTTTCTACATAGTGTACACATCAGTCTCTGGGCTTGCTACATCACTAATCCCTTTCTGGCCATCGGATATTAGGTATGGACATATATATATATACTGCGATCGTGATTTTCGAAAGTATTAGATCGCTTTGTAAACGTTTATTATTACCATTTGTTGAGTCTCCCCATACAGTTTGATATAGCACTTGGACCCGGAAGCCGCTTCGCGTGTCGTCACACTTGACAAGCGGATACTCATACATTAAGATGACAAGTAAGTCAAGAAGGCGAATGCACTGTTTGGGTTGCCTTTATTTCTTTTTTAACCCAATTAATGCATTAACTAATAATGAGCAGTTCATTAGTTACAGTATGTATTAAACCTCTATTTATTAGTTAATAGTTAATATTAGCTGTTTAAGCTGAGTCATGTTAGCTCAGTTACACTAAACAATGTTTACTATTATATATGTGCATACCTGCATCAGAAGTATTTTTTCATGTTACTTCACATCTATTGCAACCTTATTGAAATGCAACGTTTTATTGTTTTAGCTATTTCCGCTATACATATTGTTTCAATGAACATTACAGTAAATCATTATGGTGATGTATAAAATATCTTTATAGAAGCAGCTGTTACTTGGTATATATTGACTAATTTCACCTTCAAATACAGTGATGCACATTAAAGGGGACCTATTATGCCACTTTTAACAAGATGTAAAATAATCTCTGTCCCTAGAGTGTGTTTGTTAAGTTTCAGATCAAAATACCACACAAATTATGCTTTATAACTCTTTGAAACGGCTCATTTTATAGGCTTTGATCCTAATTGTGCCATTTTGGTGACTGTCGCTTTAAATTCAAATGAGATTGTGCTTTTTTCAAAAGAGGGCGGAGCTACAAACGGCTAAGTGTCAGCATAGTGGCAGATTCAAAAACAAGACTGACTTCCTATGCTAATGAGGGAGAGATGGTCACTAGTGGGCGGGGCTTGTCACATACAGTACAAAGGGAGAATGTCAATCAAAGTGTTCCTGCAGAAAGTGTGATTATGAAAATTAATAGATTTGTACCATTAGAAGCTGGTTATATTCACAAACTGTTGCCACACAACTGTGCTTAAACTCATTATAAAAGTGATTTTTGCATAATAGGTCACGTTTAATATGTTGTTGTTTTTTCACAACAGTGATGAAATTAATAACACAACCTCCGTTTCATGCAGACAAAGCAATAAGAAATACAAACACCTTGAGAAATCATTGTGGCCTGTGATGCATTAGAATCTCAATACAAACCTTATGAACGATGAATGATGTTATTTTCCCGTTGTCGGCCTGATAATCCAGCCAGAATAACTCGGTGCCAGCGTTCTCCATCTCTGTGCCTGAGCTGCTCTCATTCCAGTCCTCTGCTTCTGCATTCACACCCGGCTCAGACCCATCTGAAACAATGAGTAGAAATAAATCAAGCAAAATACACTAACTTGCCTAAATAACCTAGTTAATAAGCTGAATACTAGTATCTAAAATATCTAGTCAAATATTATGTGCTGTCATCATGGCAAAGATAAAAGAAATCAGTTATTAGAAATGAGTTATTATAACTATTATGTTTAGAAATGTGTTGAAAAAATTCTTATATAATAAATAATTATTCAGGAGGGCTAATAATTCTGACTTCAACTGTATGTAACTTACTCCGAATGCGCGGGTGGTACACCTGTCGGTCGGGTCTTCGGGGACGGCGGGGGGTGTTGGTGTGTCTTCTCCTCTGTTTCTCCTTGGCCTGTTTCACCTCTCTGTCATAATCATCCCTGTAGAAAAGATTAAATATAACAGATCACATATTCAGCCGTAATGTGGGTTTGGGTCACAGGTAAAGGTGAGTCTTAAAGCATCAAAACCATAAAAGTGGAATACAGCTTTCATTATTGTTCAGACATTGTCCTCTTTTGTTCTGAGCGACTTTCACATATTTGCACCAAGTTTTAATAAACACATCCAATAAAAATCCCATTAAAATGCCAAACCCCTCATTTAAGACACGACTCATGTTTTTGACATATTAAAAAAATGTCCATTATCACAGAGCTGCCCCAAAATACTAAATGATTGCCATTTAAAATACTTTATATGCAATTTTTTAAACCAAAGAAGCTTTTAACCATTTAATATACAATAAATGTTAGTATAAACATATTTTATGATATGTTTAAATTATAATAAAGTTATATAATTAAGTACAGGTCAGAATAAGTTCATTCCCTTAATTTTATATGAATATTTCTGTTTATTTTAGTCATACACTGACATTTCACTTACACAAAAGTTCATTTGAAACAATAGCAGACACTGCACTTGTATCAAATAAGACTTCTATGAATATTTATCATATATAGGTGTTCATTATTGACATTTAGCTCTTAATTTCAGTAAAATGTGTTTCAAATTGTGGTTAAACTCATTAGGATGTGTCCTGTTGAGTTTTATTGCTTTTTCTGAGCACAAATAATGACTAATAATATAATGACTAATAATGATTCATAAAAGACACCCACTAAAATGACATTCACAGGCCCAAAACAACATTAGCACTATTTAATTGACTATAAACAATGTTGTACTTTGATATTCATTAGCTGCTAATATCGTTTTCCTATATAGAATTTGCAAATAATACTTTTCTATAATGATATTTCTGTTTATTTTAGTCATACACTAACATTTAATCTACACAAAAGTCATTTGAAACAATAGCAGACACTGCACTTGTATTAAACATGACTTCTATGAATATTTATCATATATAGGTACAATAAGGTTAATTTATTTTAAAATACAATATATGGGTCAATTCCCCAGTGATGGGTTGCAGCTGGAAGGGCATCCGCTGCGTGAAACATATGCTGGATAAGTTGGTGGTTCATTCCGCTGTGGCGACCCCAGATTAATAAAGGGACTAAGCCGAAAAAGAAAATGAATGAATATATGGGTCAAACACAAAACTGCTTTAAATGTTGTTCATTATTATTATGATTTCAGACCGAATATTCAAATTAGCATGGCAAACAATATGGGGACCGTTCAAATGAACGAATGTGGAAACATAAAACCAACTTTACCTCAATAACAGGTTTAAATGTTGTTCATTATTGACATTTAGTTATTAATTTCGGTAAAATGTGTTTCAAATTGCGGTTAAACTCATTAGGATGTGTCCTGTTGAGTTTTATTTCTTTTTCTGAGCACAAATAATGACTAATAATGATTTATAAAAGACACCCACTAAAATGACGTTCACGTGCCCAAAACTGATTGTCAGGTATATTTACTAGAACCATTTGTTGACATATTAAAATACTATATTAAGGCTCACAGTGCAGCACTAAAATGCTCATTAATTATAATTATAAGTGTTTTTCTTCTACTAGTGAGTGTTGTTGTGGACAGAAACCTGGCGATCTGATTCCTCCTGATGTGCTTCAGAAAACCGTGGCTCATGTCCAAACGACCACCGGGCTTATATTTAACACTCTCACCCTCCCCGTCGCGGATAACCTCCATGCTTTCTGCTCTTTAAATGAAATTAATCCCGAAATGAATTCATTTTTAGCACATCGACAGATATTCCCTTTACAACATCTCGCCGCTGCTCACTGGGGGTCGGAGATTCAAAAGCGTTGTCCGACAAAAAGCGTCACCGAGTTTGTTTGCTTTCCCCCCACAAAACAATTTAGTTCGATTATTATTATTTTTTTGCTCTTCTTTAAAATAAATATCCCTTTTTATGTTAAAGACTGAAATATAATTATATGATAGGCAGTGAGAGATCAAGATAACACTGTGGGGTGTTTGTTTACGCATTAAAGCTGTGTTTCGATCTCGGGTTTAGTGCTTGTCGGCCATCCTGTTCTAGAGCGGAAGTGCAAGCGGGAGTTTTGTAACGCGTTCGGCGTGCGTTCATTCAGCGTTGAGTTTACTTGAACCATAGTTTTTATTAAATTAAAAATATGATCAGAGGCGTGAAACGGGAGAGGGATGTTGATGAAGACGAAGACGAAGAGGAAGGTATGTTTGGAGTGTTTATGAGCTTAGCAGTACTTGGTAACGTTAGCTTCTGTAGCACGCGACAAGACACAGATAATCGTGTCTGTTTTGAATCGTGTGTTGATTTCGGCTTTTAAAATCTCCCTTTCCTAATATAAAGCTCTCAAAAAGAAGTAGAAAGTTCCACATAATGAAAGTCGTGGCATTAAATGTTGCACATCTAAAAAAATAAACGTCTTAAAAATAGTGTGTTTGTTTTCCAGGTCAAATATCAAAACGTATTTAATTTAAGATGCATTAACTGGAGATGCAAACTGGAACAGAGATTTGTTATTGAGGTAAAGTTGGCTTTATCTTCGCACATTCGTTCATTTAACGCTCCCTATATTGTTTACCACGCTAATTTGAATATTGGGTCTGAAATAGCTTGTACGTATGACTTTAAAACAACATTAGCACTATTTAATTGACCATAACATTGTTGTACTTTGATATTCATTAGCTGCTAATATAATTTTCCTATATAGAATTTGCAAATAATACTTTTCTGAAATGATATTTGTTTATTTAAGTCATACACTGACATTTCACTTACACAAAAGTCATTTGAAACAATAGCAGACACTGCACTTGTATTATATATGACTTCTATGAATATTTATCATATATAGGGGTTCATTATTGACATTTAGTTCTTATTTTCGGTAAAATGTGTTTCAAATTGCGGTTGAACTCATTAGGATGTGTCCTGTTGAGTTTTATTTCTTTTTCTGAACAACAAATAATGACTTCCACACATGATTTATAAAGGACACCCACTAAAATGACATTCACAGGCCCAAAACAACATTAGAACTTTTTATAGACCATAAACAACGTTGTAATTTGATATTCATTGGCTGCTAATATGATTTACCTGTTTAGAATTTGCAAATAATACTTTTCTGAAATTATATTATCGAGGAGAAAGTCCGAATGTGCGAATATAAAACCAACTTTACCTCAATAGGTTTGTTACTGAAGTGATATGCCTAAACCATAGCAGGCTTGGGGTCGTTATATTTGCATATTTATTTGTTTTAATCAAAAATTCAATTAGTTTTGCCATTTCTTAGAAAAACGACTTTTTAAATTTTCGTTTTTGCAACGTAGGTAAATGCGTTTCGATTAAAGAATCATCACTTGTGTTACAGCGTGATCAGAAGCTTCTGTAAACGCAATTTCAATATTCTAATTAAGCTTTTTTTGTCAAATAAATAAATAAGTAATGTACACTGTATTTCTGTTATTGTATTTTAATACAATGCATTGTGTTTTCTTTGACATTCAAATATAAAACAAACATTTATGATCATTTTGATATCCCTTAAAGGGGCAGTTCACCCAAAAATTAATATGTGCTTACCCTCAAGTGGTTCCAAACCATTATGATTTTGTTTATTCTGTTGAACACAAAAGAAGATATTTTGAAGAATGCTTGACACATGATTGTTGCAAAGTTGAACCTTAAAGTTACCAAATTTGCATGTGTTTTAAGGCCTGTGACTATGTACGCATTTCAAGCCAGTTTAAAGCATTCAGGCACAGGAAATTTAAATTTTAGTAACGCCAAGAATGATTAATACAGTATATATATGCAATGAAGATTATACAGAGTTATTTATTTTACATTTTAAATCCACATGAACCAGAAGCTGGAATGTTAGGAACCGGTGACCATTGACATCCAGAGTAGGAAAAGCAAACTATGGAAGTCAATGGTTACTGGTTTCAGAATAATTTTTCAAAACAACTTTTTGTGTGTTTAATAGAGGAAAGAAACTCAAACATGTTTGTGGCAAGTAAATGATGACAGAATTTTCAGTTTTATGTGAACTATCCCTTTAAAGGGGTAGTTTACCCAGAAAAGAACATTTGCTCATCATTCATTAACATTTAAATGTTTCCTTTTTTCTGTTAAACGCAAAAGATATTTTAAAGAATGTTGGAGGCTCAGTGGTTAGCACTGTCCCCTCACAGCAAGAAGGTTGCTGGTTCGAGTCCTGGCTTGGCCAGTTGGCATTTCTGTGTGGAGTTTGCATGTTCTCCTCATGTTGGCGTGGGTTTCCTCCGGGTATAGGTGAATTGGGTAAAACAAATTTGGCTGTAGTGTGTGTGTGTGTGTGTGTGTGTGTGTGTGTGTGTGTGTGTGTGATTGTGAGAGTGTATGGGTGTTTCCCAATACTGGGTTGCGGCTAGAAGGGCATCCGCTGTGTAAAACAAATACTGGAATAGTTGGCGGTTCATTCTGCTGTGGCGACCCCTGATAA
>CAIGQW010028141.1:353165-363866 GCA_903798125.1 Danio choprae
ACCCCAGATTAATAAAGGGACTAAGCCGAAATGAAAATGAATGAATGAAGGATACAAGTCTTTGTCCAATAGTATTATAGAGCTGTCCATCTCCCATCTTCATGCGTTTAATTCCTGTTTCTTTGATTGCTTTCTGCATTTATCCTGATTTGTTTCTAAATTACTGATTATTTTCTCTCCTGTTTTAGTGTCTGTATTTATATTCCTCTTTTTTATCAGTGACTTGCTGGTTTTGGTTGCGTTCTCCTTGTTGGATAATTCAGTTACAGAATACACCAGTAGCGCACACTGGCCTCGAATCCCACGGAAGGAGCTCTGGACTAAAAGAGGAGGAACGATGGCAGAGGAAGCTGAGACAGCTGAGACAGTTATGTTTTGTTTGTTTCCTTTTAGCAGCTCCTCACGGAGACTGCCGTCCCTTTTATTAATAATTACTTTTTTAAGATTCGTCGGTTCTCCGCCTCCTTCTTCCCGGCGGCCAGGTGGCTGTGAAGATCATTACAATCCCTTTTATAAGGGGTTTGAACACAGCTGTGTGGCCGCAGTGTGTGAATATAACCAGCCTCTAATGGGGAAAATGTATTAATTCTGTTTTTATAATCACACTTGATAAAAACTGCAGAAACACTTCGATTGACATTCTCCCTCTATATGTGTCATCAGATAGGGAAAGGCCTGCTCATTAGTGACCATCTCTCCCTCATTAGCATAAACAGCCCTGAGTGAGAAGCAGCCGTCCGCTATTAGAGTTTTGACCTGCTGAAGATAATGTCAGCGACTAAGAGGATCATAAACTTGGAGTTTAAGGTGCACAAATGAACACTGCAGTCTCCATAGACTGCTTTCTTCTGAGACACCTCTTTTAACTTTTTCACAGATAATGTTAGCCCTGTTTCAAATCTGCTGCTATGCTGACACACAGGCATTTGAAGCTCCGCCCTCTTTTGAAAAGAGCAGTCTCATTTGAATTTAAAGCGACAGTCACCAAAACGGCACAAATTGGATCAAAGCCTAAAAGGGGCAGTTTCAAAAGGTTATAAAACAATTTGTGAGGTATTTTGAGCTGAAACTTCTTGTAAAAAGAGGCATAACAGGTCCCCTTTAAGGGGCCTAAAAACACAAACTTTTAAAAGCAGGTTTCAAATGTAAGTTTTTGAAAATAATACCATTATCATTCATTCATTCATTCATTTAATTTCATTTCATTTCGGCTTAGTCCCTTTATTAATCTGGGGTCGCCACAGCAGAATGAACCGCCAACTTCTTGCTGTGAGGCGAACGTGTTACCCACTGCGCCACTGTGAGGCCAATACCATTATCATCTCGGTGTAAAAATATACAGACAGGATTGTGTGAAATGGTGACATCATGCACATGTCTAATATAGCTTCGGTCTGTAGGGATAGTAGTGACATATCCAACTGCTGGCCTGGAATGCATATCACAACATTTCCACTGTTTTCACAGATCTGTGGAGTTTCTTTACAAAAACAACAACATTTATAGCGTGCATTTTCCTTGCAATCCAAGTGTACAGAGCTTAAATTGCAATAACAAGCTCAAAACTTGAAATCGTAATTCTGAGAAGTCCTGATTGCAAGATATGAATGTGCAATTTGAGAAACTGTGAGAGAAAGAGTGGCAATTGCCTTTTTTTTTTTTTGCTTTTTTTTATTCTGTGGCACAAACCAACTTATGGCAAAAATGACACTGCAGAAATGATGGCACTGACATGATAAATCCATGCACACAACGGATGCACTGCATATGTGCTGATTATATGAGTTATGCGACACACAAAATCACATGACCTCGATGTCTCTGCTACGAGCCACTTCCGAGAAGTTCTCGTGCTGCTCCAGGGTTTTGTCCATCTTGTCATCCGTCATGCAGTAACAGCGGAGTCGACCCTCACGAGCTTCATTCATCTTCGCAAACACTACAAACTTGGCCATGTACGGCACGGCCGACAGCTCGCGGTACAGGAGGTTAGCAAAGGACACGGCCTCCGCAGTCCGAGGACAGTCCGCCAGCCAGAATCTAAGCCACACAAACACACATACAGTCAAAGTCAAAACGATTCGCCCTCCTGTGAAAAGTTTTTCCTTTTTCAAACATTTCCCAAATGATGTTGAACAGATTCAGGAATTGTTCACAGTATTTCCTATAATATTTTTTCTTCTGGAGAAAGTCTTATGTGTTTTATTTCGGCTAGAATAAAAGCAGTGTTAATTTTTTCTAACCATTTTAAGGTCAATATTATTCGCCCCCTTAAGCTCCGATTACATTCGTGCAAATTGTAGAAAAGTTGATTGACTGATATAAGAAATAAACAAAAATAGTAAAAATAAAATACATCAAAATACAAAGGGTGCATATTAGTACTGTGCATATTAGGGACGCACGGCTGGAATTGCTTAGGACCCCCAAATAACTAAATCCGCCCCTGTGGAAAGGTCATAAATTGATATAATGAGATGTAACCAACATGTTATGGGACTCACCGGGCAGAGACATTGGTGGTGAAACTGGCACAGTCACTGGAATATACCAGTTTGGTGGTGCCAGTTATATCTTCCCACTGGGCAGGAGCTGTGCCACCTATAAAGGACAGAGTAATCTGATCAAAATAAATATGCCATAACTGTCAGGATTCTGTCACTTCGCTCTTGGTTTAAATACACTATGAACAGCAGCTACGCTAAATATTTTCTTTATTTTCTATTTCCACCTGGGGATACTCATCCCGAGGTCGCTACAGACTATGCAGCGCCATCGATGCGATCCTAGACCTTTGAAGAGATGATCAAAGGTATCCTGGACCAGGCCGTATCCCGAGCTGATGCTGTGGTGGTCATGGAGGAATGGAGTGCATGAGACTGATTCCTGAAAGGCTACAGTGACAAACAAGTCTACGCTTGGATCCTGTGGGCCAGCCTGACCTCCCGCCGGTGCCCTACCACACCTGCAGCTTCTCCACGATGGACGTCCAGCTTCTCCAGCCCCCGGCGCCTAGACTGCAGCTCCACACAGGAAGTTTGGCCAGAATACAAATGATCGTGCCCAACAGAGCCTGGTTTCTCTCAAGGTTTTTTTTCCCCTTCACTTCGTCAATTGGTGAAGTTTTTTCCTCGCCACTGTTGCCACTGGCCTGCTCGGATCGGGACTTGTGGAGCTGCGCTTCGGTGGATTTGCTCTTCAGTGTTTGAACTTTCAGCAGTGAAACTTAAACCACACTGAGCTGAACTGAACTAAACTGAACTAAACTCTGAAATCTGGACTTTACTAGAACATGTTAAGCTGCTTTGACACAATCTACATTGTAAAAAGCGCTATATAAATACACTTGAATTGAATTGAATTGAATCTTGTTAATTCTTGTTTTGGTGGCAGAGTCCAGACGCTAGTCCTGTCTTGTTTAGTATGTTGTGCTCGGTTCGAGTTTTCTCGAGTCGAGCACTCATATTTCCTGTCTGTCTTTGTATGAGCGCCGTCTTGGTCCGGGCATGCTCAGGATGTCCGCTCTCGTCCTGGTGTGTGTTGTTTTGTCTGTGGAATGCTGTTCTATTCTCAGCACTTCGGTCTAGTTGGTTTCGGTTGGCGCTGGGATTGGAAGATGCACGTCGCAAGTGCGAGGGCACGGTAGGTGTTTTCATTCATGGTGTGCTCGTGTCTTGCGTTCTGTTTGTGTTGGCGTTGTCAAAGCACGTGGCTCGGTGTTTACATTGTGGACGCATGCTTTAGTGTTTTGTTTCATGTGAACACGCGGTTAATGAGTTCTCTCATTGGCTGCATGTTCTAGTCCTGTTTTCTCGTGAGCACATGGCTTGTGTTGTCTCTTTGTGTCATGTGTATTTCAACATCATGTCTATTTCAATATATGTAGCGAACATTACAAAACATTGGGAATCTGTTTAAGTATTTACAGGTTTTTTGGTTATAAAATAGTATTATTTACAGTTGAGGGCAAAATTATTAGCCCTTCTATGCTGTATTTTTTCTTTTTCAAATATTTCCCAAATGATGTTGAACAGATTCAGGAATTTTTCACAGTATTTCCTATAATATTTTTTCTTCTGGACAATGTCTTACTTGTTTTATTTCGGCTAGAATAAAAGCAGTTTTTAATTTTTACAAACCATTTTAAGGTCAATATTATTAGCCCCATTTAAGCAATATTATTTTCCGATTGTCTACAGAACAAAACATCATCATACAATGATTTGCCTAATTACCATAACTTGCTTAATTAACCTAGTTTTTAACCAATGTGTTGAAAAAAATCTTAAACAGAAATTGAGGGGAAAAATATACTGGGGGGCTAATAATTCTGACTTCCACTGTATATGTGTATATACACTATGTGTATGTGTACCGATGACGCTGCAGAGCAGGCGTAGGCTGGTGGTGTCTCCCTCTCCGGCGTCCCGCGGGCTCTCCCTCCACGAGGGAGGCAGTGGGATCCTCAGGCCTATGGGACGGTGAAACTTTCGGCGCCGAGGCTCCACCGTCACCACAGGGCCGAACGTGGCCTGGTTCCCCAAAAGCTTGGCCACCAGCTCATCGGGCACTGGCTGAGCCTGAAGACATGGATGAGCAGGAGGAGGATACACCAGAACAGAAACACCAACAGGAGGAAGAGCAGAAAGAGGTGAAAATGAGGAGAGAGGAATGAGACTCAGACATTATTATTGAATGGTGCAGTAGTGGCCAAAATAACCAGAACACCTCACATATCTGAAAATACTGAGCTTTTTACTTAAAGGCGATGTTCATAAGACTGTCAGGAGACATTTATAATCATGAATCGTGAATATGAGATTTCATGCATGCATATGTTAACTGTTAAAAAGCTGGTAACACTTTACTTGAATGGGATGTTCATAAGACTGTCATGACAGCTTTATAATCAAGCACTGTGAATATGAGATGTTATGCATGCATATGATAACTGTTAAAAAGCTGGTACCACTTTACTCGAAAGTCGATGTTCATAAGACTGTCATGACAGCTTTATAATCATGAATCGTGCATCATGAATATGAGATTTCATGTGTGCATATGGTAACTGTTAAAAAGTTGGTAACACTTTAGTTGAAAGAGGTGTTCATAAGACTGTCATATCACCTTTATAATCATGCATCATGAATATGAGATGTTATGCATGTATATGATAACTGTGGCCTCACAGTGGCGCAGTGGGTAGCACGTTCGCCTCACAGCAAGAAGGTCGCTGGTTCGAGCCCCGGCTGGGTCAGTTGGCGTTTCTGTGCGGAGTTTGCATGTTCTCCCCGTGTTGGCGTGGGTTTCCTCCGGGTGCTCCGGTTTCCCCCACAAGTCCAAAGACATGCAGTACAGGTGAATTGGGTAAGCTAAATTGTTCGTAGTGTATGAGTGTGAATGAGTGTGTATGGATGTTTCCCAGAGATGGGTTGCAGCTGGAAGGGCATCCGCTGCGTAAAACATATGCTGGATAAGTTGGCGGTTCATTCCGCTGTGGCGACCCCAGATTAATAAAGGGACTAAGCCGAAATGAAAATGAATGAATGAATGATAACTGTTAAAAAGCTGGTAACACTTTATTTGAAGGGGTGTTCATAAGACTGTCATGACACCTTTATAATCATGAATCGTGCATCATGAATATGAGATTTCATGCATGCATATGGTCACTATTAAAAAACACTCTATTTGAAGGTGGTGTTCATAAGACTGTCATGACAGCTTTATAATCATGCATTGGGAATATGAGATTTTCTGCATGTATATGATAACTGTTAAAAAGCTGGTAACCCTTTACTCGAACGTCGATGTTCATAAGACTGTCATAACACCTTTATAATCATGCATCATGAATATGAGATTTTATGCATGCATATGTTAACTGTTAAAAAGCTGGTAACCCTTTACTTAAAAGGGGTGTTCATAAGACTGTCATGGCAGGTTTATAATCATGAATCATGCAACATGAATATGAGATTTTATGCATGCATATGATAACTGTTAAAAAGCTGGTAACACTTTGGTTGAAAGGGGTGTTCATAAGACTGTCATGACACCTTTATAATCATGCATCATGAATATGAGATTTTATGCATGCATATGTTAACTGTTAAAAAGCTGGTAACACTTTATTTGAAGAGGTGTTCATAAGACTGTCATAACACCTTTATAATCATGAATCGTGATGCACGGTGGCGCAGTGGGTAGCACGATCGCCTCACAGCAAGAAGGTCGCTGGTTCGAGCCTTGGCTGGGTCAGTTGGCGTTTCTGTGTGGAGTTTGCATGTTCTCCCTGTGTTGGCGTGGGTTTCCTCCGGGTGCTCCGGTTTCCCCCACAAGTCTAAAGACATGCGCTATAGGTGAATTGGGTAAGCTAAATTGTCCGTAGTGTATGTGTGTAAATGAGTGGATGTTTCCCAGTGATGGGTTGCAGCTGGAAGGGCATCCACTGCGAAAAACATATGCTGGATAAGTTGGCGGTTCATTTCGCTGTGGCGACCCCAGATTAATAAAGCGACTAAGCCGAAAAGAAAAAGAATGAATGAATGATTGAAGACAGTACAATGTTATTTGAGTAATGTTGAATTTATGTTCTTAGACTCCACAGAAAACCATAAAATATTCAAATTATTTTTTTTAATCTTTGTTCTATTGTATTAATCTATGCTTGCAAATTGGTTGTTTAATGCAGATGTATGAATTACTTACAATTAGACTTATTTAGGTCATCTTTTGTCAAATTATATTCATATCGCAATGTACATCGCAGAAAAACTAAATATATCAATGTCCATTTTTTCCAATATCGTGCAGCCCTAGTCTATTGTATGCTTAACACAGCATAACGATGACTTTAGATATTTAATTCGTTGTATGGGTAAAGACAATTCAACAAAAACAACTGAAACCTCTTAAAAAATGGCAAGTGTTCTAATAATTTGGACCACCACTGTACATTTAGAAATGAATGGATGGAAATATGGGAAATGTGTTCATGTTTATGAAAGAAATCAGGGAAAAGATAAGGCAGCAAAGGATCCTAACATGCCCTCTAACTAGTGCAAATGCAATCCAGGACACCACATTTAGCTTGTAAAACAGTCTTATTTATTAAAGGAAAAAGTGTTACAAATATTGAACCAAAAATAAAGACACAAACACAACAATTTGACCCTGTATACGCGTAAAGCTCTTAAAGATCGTTGAGCGTGCGGTTTATTATAGTCAGTATGCTAATTTATTTACAATGAATTATCAATTAAGATGCGCTTTATTGCTGATTAAAGTGTTAAATATGATTATGTCCAATTCGACATATTCAAATCCTTGCCCAAATCCTCACACTTGAATGAAATATACTGTAAATAAAATGTTCATTTGTAAAAAACGTGTTGCATATTAGTTTATGGCGTATTTTTAATTCAGTTTCAAATCTCTAGCTCAATGTTGGTCTGTGTCCTGAAATGTATGTGGGAAATCTTTCAGGAATAATAAGGAATAACTGTGTGTTATTGTGGCAAAATCTGCATTTTACACCACTTTAACACACCTTTCCGGCTTCCAAACAAATGCACTGTCTATAATACAGCACAATGAGAACTGATCCAATTTGTCAGTACGTTTAGATGGTTATTAGGTCGCTGCTCACAATGTAGAAACACAAAAACAAAGCAAAATGGGGGGAAATAAACTGTAATACAACAAATGATAGAAATGATTAAACAAATAATTGGTTAAAACAAGTCAGATCAGCTTTGGTATGAGCTGGTTGTTACACTTGCAGAGCAAAAAAAAAGCATGCATGAGTCCTGAACAAACATTTCCTTATAAATTCTAGGTTCTGAAATGTAATATATATATATATATATATAGTGGAACTAATAAAGTTCTAAGACAACTAATACAAAATGTTTAAATGCTTGTACAGTAACTAATTGTATATAAGGTGCTTAAAAGATCTCAATAATACAGAAATATGGTCCTCATCAAAATAGATCACCTTTTACCCTCATCAACATACAAATTCCTCAAACAAAACCTTCCAAAGTAAACAATCCATCTATTATCATCTTATCTCTAAATATATATCTGTATATTTTGATCTGTAATAAACTTTTTTTTTTAATTGAAGCATAAAACAGAAACACACCACATCATATTATTCCATAATTCCCCATTCACGTCTCCTTCGTCGAACTCAAACACTGAGTTCTGAACTTGCGAAATGGCATTCATTCACATTCAACGAGCCCAAGACATTATTTCATATTGAGAGATGAAAGATGAGGTGTTTGCTCATGTTTGATGACCAAACGGGAACACACAAACACACACACACACACTCATACTTGTGTACAACCCAGGCTGATTGGGAAAATGTGCCCAGGGCTATATTTTTGAGAACCGAGAAATACATGCTGGGGGCTACGTCTTCTTGCAGTCTTTTGTTTTCACAAATCCACTAGAGGGCGCCGTGCACATTTTTATGACAATCTCAAATATGTTACTGGGTCATGTTTTCTCATACGTGCCATTTCTCGTCAATCCACCAGAGGTCGTTGTGGACACATCTGGCCATCTCAACATCCTTAATTCAACCATGCAATCAGACTGCTGTTTATTTGGGGTTTTGTTTTGGCCGCCATTTGTGGTGAGCTACCGAGCAAACCAGTCACAATGAAAAAGCCGTCCATAAGGAGGTAAGTACCGCACCACAGTGTATGTTTTACAAAAAAACTGCAGCCATATGTACCCACAGGCACATATTTCTCAGATCTCAAATTGAGCCTGTGTTGCTTGTATATATTGTTTACGAGGATTCTCCATAGGCGTAATGTATTTTACTATAACAATCACTTATTATATGGCTCTACCCTTAATCCCAACCCTCAGAGGAAACCTGTGGCAAATTATAAATGCGAAAAGACTCCATTAAGTTTGATTTGTAAGGGTTTTGAATTACAAGGACACAAGTCATGTCCTCATAAAACAGCTTAATAGATTACAACTAGGTTGAAGTCAGAATTATTAGCCTTCCACCAGAATTACTAGCCTTCCTCCTGAAAACAAATATGGCTTAAGGAGGCTAATAATATTGACCTTAAAATGGTTTTTAAAAAATGAAAAACTGCTTTAATTCTTGCCGAAATGAAACAAATAAGACTTTCTCCAGAAGGAAAAAATATTATCTGAAAGAATTATATACAATATACTGAGAAAAAAAAAAAATCCTTGCTCTGTTAAACATCATTTGGGATATATATAAAAAAGAAAAAAATTACAGGAGGGCGAATAATTTTGAATTAAACTCTTATGTAATTTTGTGTCCTCATAAACCACATGAACAAGTACACACTCACACATACACCAAAAAAAAAAAAACTAAAAGCTGTCATTATGGTAATAGACAGGAGAAAAGCTTCCTCCGTTTTCCATGCCATGCTCTTCCTCCTCCTCATCATCCTCCCATCTCACCTGCAGTCCCAGACGCACGCGTTTGGTGACGGCCGTCTCTGGAAAGGTGGCCTGGACCATCGGCACCAGTTTACTGGTCAGAAAACCTCCTTCTGGGCCAATCAGATCGTTCTCCTGCTGGATACGAGACACCACCGCAAAGTAGAGAGGGAAGTCGGTGGAGATGATCCGTCTGATGCGTTTCTTCCCGAGCTCCTCCTGACTCTCCAGGTCTGAGGAGAAAACACAAGCGATGAACAGTGAGGAAAACACAGGCTGCACGCAATACTGTACATTTATTCATTTACATGTGTTCCTTTAGCAGATACTTAAACACATACTGTTGAAGTCAAAATTATTAGCCCTCCATTTGTTTTCTTTTGCAAATATTTCCCACATGATGTTAAACAGATTCAGGAATTTTCCACAGTATTTCCTATAATGTTTTTTCTTCTGGAGAAAGTCTTACTTGTTTTATTTCGGCTAGAATAAAAGCAGTTCTTAATTTTTTAAAAACCATTTTAAGGTCAATATTATTCACCCCCTTAAGCAATATATGTTTCTGATTGTCTACAGAACAAACCACTGTTATACAATAACTTGCCTAATTACCCTAATTTGCCTAATTAACCTAGTTAAGCCTTTAAATGTCACTTTAAGCTGAATACTAGTATCTTGAAAAATATCCAGTCAAATATTATGTGCTGTCATCATGGCAAAGAGAAAAAACATCAGTTATTAAATATACGGGGGGCTAATAATTCAGGCAGAGACTTCAACTGTACGTTATATTTTATGTATGGAAATTTAAGACACCCACCAAACACATTATAATGTATAGAAATGAATGTTTGCAATTATTTACTGATTTTTAATTAAATATATAAATTCAGCACACCTTCATCCATGCCGTTGAGGATGGTCTCCAGCACTTCATCTCCGTATCGGTTACGATGCTCCTTCCAGACGGATCCGTTCTCACTCCTCAAGACCACGAGTTCCCGATCTCCCCGACCGAGGGCCGCAAAATGAGGAATCTCCACAATCACAGGCCTGCACCAGAAAGAAGGGTCAAAGTGTTAGTTTGCTTTCACAAATGTAAAAAATTAGGCATGCATCAACATTTTTATTCTGTGCTGAAAACTAAAGTTCTGATTGCCCTGAAAATGCAAAAAAAAAGGGTCAAAAGAAGATGAAAAAATGACAAAAAAATCTGAAAAACTAATTTTAAGTGGCCAAAAATTC